>JASTWL010000692.1:0-93646 GCA_035220575.1 Temnothorax rugatulus | reverse complement strand
AGTTAGATTCAGGGGAAGATTCCCAGCTAAAAGTTTGAGCCTCTATTAAGAATATTTACAAATACGTTGTTAATAATAATAAAAACTGGTTAAAATCACTTAAATCAGTAACATTAATGTTCTTGTTATGATATTAAATAGTAGTAAGCCGTTAAGTATGCATACAACCGATATATATTGGATTTCTCAGATTACTGTACTTTTGGCTGGAAAGGTATAGGTAATACATCCTTAACACGGCCTTTTTAAGAGTGGATATATAAATAAAATGTATTATATTTGAAGATTTTTGCTCGCTGAAAATGAGCGTCGAGCGTCAACGTGAAATGGCATGATAAATTATTTATTAATTAAACAAAATGAATATTGTAAGATTTGTTAATGGTGATTTCTGCCATTATTTAAACTTGCATTGAATGAAATTTATTAGCTGACTTATAATTTAAATTTGCATACATATGCTAATTGCTGACTTTTGTCCTGTGCATAAACATTGTGTGCAAAAAATAATTTAAGTAATAAAATTATAATATATAATGATTATGATGGACTATGGTACGAGCTTTTTTCGTGAGAGAGAAGATGTCTTTCGTTTTCTTAATAAAATTTATTTCATAACCTGTATTGTCATCTCGACTTCTGTTTTAACGTTACTGCTACGGAAATCCGTCACAATTGTATTGCAACTTCGGGCGCTACAAAGTTCATTTTTATTGTAAAAAAGATATGCGAGTGATTATAGGTGATGCACCGAAGTCAACGCAATTGTGAACGACCATGCGCGCCTGCTCGAATGGGCAACCCGCCGTACCGTTCTGTATCGTCTTGATACACCCTGTACATGTAATTTTATATAGAGTATTATTAAAAGAAGGTTTTGAATTTTGCGAGGTGAAAGGGTTACCGATTTCTGCTTAATAAATGTGTAACGATTTCTGCTTAAAAAATGTGTAACGATTTCTGCTTAAAAAATGTGTAAGTTATTTGATGGATAAAGTATCATCTAAGAAAGGTATTTAATTTGGCGAGGATCGGTGAAGGAGTTACCGATTTTTGCTTAAAAAGTTACATGTATTAGTTATACATGTAATTTTATACAGAGTATAATTAAAAAATTTTGAGATATCGGGCTCAATTTTTTTTTAAATGTAAAGTATCATTAAAGGAAGGTTGGTATTGAATTTGGCGATGATCGGTAAAGGGGTTCATTTTTTGTAAAATTTTGAATTTTTTGAAAAATGTGTGGCAGCTCTAACTTCCGCTAAGATATCGGGCTATTTTTAATTTTATTACATTCTTCAGTCTTTTCTACCCCTAATTTCATATATAATTCTTTAAGATTTGGTTGATTAGATCCAGTTTTATACGCGATCAAAGGTCCATATGCGAAGTTCATATATGGACCATGTAGCCTGAACTCCCAAAATCAACATTGCGTCAATTATAAAACCCCATACTTGTGCTACTAAGCTAACCCTTTTTCAATTTATAAAAAGGTTAAATTTAAAATGAAAAAGGTTGGTATTGAATTTGGCGATGATCGGTAAAGGGGTTCTTTTAAAAAAATTTTTTTTGAATTTTTTAGAAATGCCCGTGGTTGCTTTAACGTTTGCAAATTTTGAAATATTGGACTATTTCTAATTTTATTATATTCTTCAGTCTTTTCTACCTCTTTCATATATACTTTTTTAAAATGTGGTTAATTAGTTCTTGAGTTATGGAAATTTCAGTAAACTTGGTTGTTTTTTTAACAGAAATCGGTAACCCCTTTATTATTAACAATTTTTATTAATTCTATTATATTCTTCAGTCTTTTCTACCCCTATTTCATATATAATTTTTTAAAATTTGGTTGATTAGTTCTTGAGTTATAGAAATTTCAATAAACTTTGTTGTTTTTTTTTTTTACAGAAATCGGTAACCCCTTATTATTAACAATTTTTATTAATTCTATTATATTCTTCAGTCTTTTCTACCCCTATTTCATATATAATTTTTTTAAATTTGGTTGATTAGTTCTGGAGTTATAAAAATTTCGGTAAATTTGGCACATACATACACACATACATACACACATACACACATACCGACATTTTTTGAAATAGCGATTTTTCGACGTTTTAAAACATTCTGAACACATTGGCAAAAGCAACTTTACCGATCATCGCCAAATTCAATACCAACCTTCCTTGAATGATACTCTATCGATTAAAAAAAAAACAGCCCGATATCTCAATATTTGCGGAAGTTAGAGCAACCACAACATCAAATGTGCACATACACACACACACACGGACTTTTTTTTTAAATGCAATTTTTCGACGTTTTACAACATTCTGAACACATTGGCAGCGGCAACTAAAAAAAACTTTTTTTTTTATGAAAACAAAGCTTCTTCTATGAGGAAGCAAAATTATGCAATTTGTAATATGCAACTACATATCATTTTGCAGAGCAACAATGTGTTTTCTTTACATCATTGCTGTATTATTCATACTTATCGTATTGGGGTATCATTATTATATACATTATGGAAGAAATGGGCGACTGATAAATCTTATACCAGGGCCATCAGGTTATCTGATTTTTGGGAATCTACTGCAATATATAGGCCCACGAGGTAAGTTCAAGTTTTTCATAAATTTGCATAAATTAAACGTTTTCCTTAATTTGTATACATATACGCAAAAGTAACATTTACAAACATTTCAGTTTAAGATATATTACCACGTATTTTTGTATCAATGTTTATAATATTTCTGTATATTCATATTATATATATTTTTTTAGAGAAACAATGGAAGTTACTGATCAGTCTAATTGACCAGTACTATCCTATTGTTAAACTTTGGGGATTCTCTATCCCCTTAGTATTGATCCGTCATCCGGACGATTTAAAGGTAATAAAATATTTTAAAAATTCAATTTTCTGTTAATGTTCTTATAGTTCATACACCAGCGATTTAGATATTTAGGTGTGATTTTGCTTAGTTTTATTTTGCGAAAGCATATTTATTCATAGTCTTATAGAGATAATAATCAAATAAGACAATTTCCAAATCAACTAATTAATTATTCACATTGCATCTAAATTAATTGAATATCTTCTGTGATTTTAGACAATATTAAACAGCACGCAGCACATCGAAAAGAACTTCATCTATGATATTCTACGTCCATGGATGGGCAATGGTATTTTAATTAGTGAAGGTAAAGTACATAATAATAATTTAAAAAAATTCTGTTAGTTACAAAAAAATTTTCTTGTCTATGAAATGTCTATTGTTTATGTTTCAGGCGCCAAATGGCATCCAATACGGAAAACATTAACTCCCACATTTCATTTTAATATTTTGCAGCAACATGCTGAGATTTTGATCAAGGAGGGCGAAAACATGACAATGTCTTTGAAAAATACAGGAGGCACAGTTGTAAAAGATTTAGTACCGTTTGTTAGTGAACATACGTTGAATGCAATATGCGGTATTACAAACACATTTTATTCAAAATTTTATTCTAAACATGTACAATAACATTATTGTACTTTTACAAATTTCTTTTTAGAAACTGCCATGGGTACTTCTCTATGTCACCTCGGTGAATTCCAGCAACGATATCGAAAAGCTGTTCATCGGATTTGCGAACTTTTTATTTATAGGTAATTTATGAATATAATAATAAATAAATAATTGTCATGAGATCATTATTTAGTAATTATGGTTTAGGTTACTGAGGCAGTGGTTGCACAACGACTGGATATTTTCCTTAACACCAAAAGGCAAAGAACAGGCAAAAATTTTAAGAACATTACATGGATTTACTAACCGCGTACGTAGTAGTAGTAGTAGTAGTACAAAAGTGGGAGGTACCACCAAGGTCCCTATCGGCCACTAGATCTAGCTGATCCTCTGTGCCTTCCCACTCGTTTTCTTTGCTAGGTCTCGAGATACAGTCTTGAACCTTGTACCAGGTTTATCAGATCTGTAACCCTAGCATTTTCTAGATCCTGGGGGGTTAAAAACATACTCCCCCAGGTTTTGTATCTTTTACATATAAATGCCGGGCATTGGCATATTATATGTACGTTGTCTTCTTTCTCGTCTCCGCAAAGGCGACATGCCTTTTGCTCCGCAAGCCCGAGACTAAAAAGGTGTGCTCTGAGTAAGGCAGAGTGACCAGTGAGCAGTCCCAACGCCATTCTCAGTTTCTGTTTACTCAGCGCCAGTAGTTCTTTAGCCCTACCTGGTCTGCTGTCTTTCATCAAAGTCTTGGCCTGGCGGCAGGTTTTTAACTTCTCCCACCTGGCCAGGTGTTCCCTTTTCAGGCGACCTTTGATGATTTCTTTGCCTACTGCAAAGGGTATTCCCGTCACCTGGCCAATTGGTGCTTCATTAGCTCCCTTCTTGGCCAGCATGTCTGCGGTTTCGTTCCCGGGTATTCCTTGATGCCCAGGCACCCATACTAACGTGACTTTGTTAGGTCCGCATAGTCTTTCTAATGCTAGCATGAACCGCGTACGTAAAAGTGTTATCTTATTTTTTGTTAGTGGTTGGTATATTCATATAAATCATTATTAAAAAAGTGTTGATTTTATATACACGTAGATTATTGCGGAAAGAAAACTGTACCATGAACGCACCAACGGTCGATTATTGAGAAGGAGTATCACATCGACAGACACAAATGACACAGAGGCGAATGGAAAACGGATCCAACTTTCATTGTTGGATCATCTAATAGCAGACAATCGAGAAGGTCGTCTAACTGATTTAGATGTCAAGGAGCAAATTGATGGTTTTATGTTTGCTGTACGTATTTCTAAATTTTCTTGGTTTTTTATAAATTATTCAAACGTATATTAAGGTATATATGTGATTACAGGGTCATGATACTACGGCGTTGAACTTAACCTATCTATTGATGCTATTAGCTGAGCATAAAGACATTCAGGTATTTATTGTTATAAATAAAATATAAATAAAAGGCATTCTTAGAAAAAAAGTTTAGTAATTTTAGTGATTCAAACAGTTATATATTAAAGTTACAAAATATTAAATTTTTAATTTATTAAGTAAGAGTATGGTTGTGTACGCAATATGTACATATACTAGCTTTTTGTTCGCTACGCGGGGAATTATACATCGTATAGTTCGGTGCTTATATGTCAATCAAATAGAAAATTAATAGCGAATTAACTCAAGCATTTCAAATATGGACATTTAGACGCAACAAACTTATTTTAAAATTATTTATTTATTAAATCATATTAAATCGAACGAATCACCGTCTTTCTTTTAGATCATCCTCAGCGGGTGAAACATACCCAGCTAACACAATAGCAAAACTGCTTAGCATTTGGCATCAATCTGTCATCAATATGTTCCGAAAATATATTTACCGAACATATTGACGGCAGATTGATGCCAAATGCTAAGCAGTTTTGCGATTGTGTTAGCTGGGTACATACCCATTTTTTTTAAATGTGATTTTTCGATGTTTTAAAACATTCTGAACACATTGGTATAGAAAACTGAAAAAATGGACCCGGGTTTCAGAAAATTTGTCTATTAATAAGAAATTAAACCCATTGTTGCCATTCTCAAAAAATTAGTAAAATTTTTGGACCGGTTTCAAAAAATCGGCAAATCGGTACATTAATGAAAAATTAAACCCATTATCGCCATCCCCGAAAAATTAGAAAAATTTCGACACCGGTTTCAAGAAAATCGGTCCATTAATGAATGAGTAGTTCGCAATCAGAAAAATTAGAAAATTTTTTGAACCGGTTTAAAAAAAATCGGTCCATTAATGAACAATTAAACCCATCCCCGTATAATTGCAAAAATTTTGGCACTGGTTTCAAGAAAATCGGTCCATTAATGAATAAGTAGCTTGCGATCAGACGGACAGACATTATAATAGGGGAGACCGGGGCGAAGTCGTCACCAGGGCGGAGTCGTCATTGCAATTATCTCGAAATCTGTATGTTGTGTGAACTCGCCCTTAATACTGTAAACGCTATTTACGGTGCCCACGTGACCAACGGAGTTTAGTGAGGTTATGTGCCATGTTGTGATTCTTATCGAGGCAAACGTGTTTTCGGAGGTCGAAAGTAAAATTTTTTGCGTGTCGAAAATTTGTAATATCTTAAATATTATTGTGTCTCCGAATCTCAAAGTAAAGTGATTCTAAAGAGTAATGCATGCTGAACACGAATCCAGTAAAGTTTTTTTATTTACATTGATTTCTAATATTTTATGAGCGACCAAACTTGAAACTTGTGTCCGGGGCGAAGTCGTCACCAAGCCATATCATGGAGGCTTCCGGCGAAAATCAAAGTCAAAAAAGCAGCAGTGGTCGGATTCCGGCGAGGACTTGATAATATGTGCTGCGTGTGCTCAGAGATGACAGAACAGAGCTGATGAGAAACGTGCGAGCGTAGGGCACATAAGTGCGTGCGCTTTTCTTGTAATTATTTTCCGCCATCGTGTTTTTAATTATTGTTTCCATTTTTCTATTAAAAAGTAATTAATAAAATGTATCCTATCATTTTTCATAATCGGAATTATGAATTTTTATTTAAAATTCAGTTTGAGAATGGAGTGACGACTCCGCCCCGGCAATTTTGACATTTCAATTTTTGCACCTTTGTCGTTTTTACTCTATACCGGTTGAACAAAGCAACGTAGACCAAAAATGCCCTTATATATTTTGTAGCCAAGGGTTCACTCTTCACAACGGTATACCACATTTTACTAAAATTATTTGTTTTGTTGTTAAAAATCGGCACCGAACAAATAGTGACGACTTCGCCCCGGTCTCCCCTACTTATTATTTCTCCAAAAATTAGAAAAATTTTGGAACAAGTTAGGTTTCAAAAAAATTGGTAATAAAAAATTATACACATCGTCGCCATCCCCAAAAAATTAGACAAATTTTGACACCGGTTTTGAGAAAATCGGTTCATTAATGAATGATTAGTTCGCGGTGAGACAGACAGACAGACAGACGTCAGGTACTTACCCAGGTAGCACATACACGTTTCAGAAATGTTTTATAAGCGTTTTTCCGAAACGTTTTATAACCGATTTCTAGAAACATTTCTCATGAGTAAAAATGTTTATTCGAAAAACGTTCGATGGAGCGTTTCTTTTCCAATAAAATAACGTTTAAAAAACTATTATAGAAACGTTTTGTTTTAATGATAAAGACATTTTAGATAAAGACATTTAAAATTCCTACTTTTCACGTCTTTTGAACGTGTTTATGACGTCTTTGAGACATGCGTGAGAATGTTCTACAAGCTTTATGCATATACCATCTATGACGTCTATTCTTTTTCAAAGAAATTCCTGAACTGATGCACATTCGTGCAATAAGTTAAAGTGAAACAAAATATACTTGTCTCACTCTAACTTAATTGCGTTAGTATTGTGCACCAGTTCATCAGGAAGTTGTTCAAAACGGAACACACGTATAAATGTTCTTTCAATGGCCACGTTCAGCAGAACGTTTATTTTGCAACTGTTGTAAGTTTTCTAAGCTCAGATTTGTCCGATGACAAATAGATTAAGACCGGTAGGAAAAAATTAATTTAAGTAAATAAGTGGATATATGTGCATGGATAAAATGATTTATTTTGTGCAATAATTAGTGTAATATAAATTTAAATGTTTCAAAAAAGGCTACTAAAGCTATTATATATATATATATATATATATATATATATATATATATATATATATATATAGTCATATATAGATAAAGCAAATTATAATTTTGAAAGGAAAAATTTAACAAATAGGTATTTTTGTTAACTGTAGAGACGTAATAAATATGTTTTTTAAATCATGGTTTCAAAAACATTTTTGTTCAAACGTTTCTTAATGGTTCTTTACGGTTATGAAACTATGTATACGTTCAAAAAACGTATATGAAACTAATATGTGCTACTTGGGTTATATATATGATATTTGCATATAAAAATTTTAATTAATATTATTAATATTTACAGGATCGTGTCAGAAACGAAATAAACACAGCTTTTCAAGAGAATGGAAAAAAATTTAATAAAAAATTATTACAAAATTTAACATATTTAAATAGATGTATAAAAGAAGCTTTGCGTCTATATCCAAGCGTATTTTTAATATCGCGAGTTGCTGGGGAAGACGTTAAATTACGTATGTATCTAAAATATTTATTACATGTTGCATGATGTATGTTTTTCAGTTTATAATAAAGTTATTATAATTATTTATTAATTGTATTTTGTTTATAATATATTTTTTAGAGTCATATTTAGTACCGGCGGGAACAACTGTGGTCCTTAACATATATGGAGTTCACAGGGATCCTAATTTTTGGCCAAATCCTGAGACATTTGATCCCGATAGATTTTTGCCAGAGAGGATTCAAAATCGTCATCCCTATTCTTATCTACCATTTAGTGCTGGACCACGTAATTGTTTAGGTAAACTAGGACTTTTTAAATACCTTCTTATATGATTATATTAAGTCGCAAAAAATATACACATATCAAATTCTAGGTCAGCAATACGCCTTACTACAAATAAAGGCGTTAACAGCTCCTCTGATACAGAATTACTATTTGGAGCCCATCGATTATTTAAAGAATCTGAGGCTACAGGCTGACTTAGTACTTCGCCCAGCATGTACACTTCGTGTAAAATTTGTCCCTGTCTGAGGCAAGTTAAGCCTCATTTCTTATTATTAATATACAACTTTTAGAATATAATAGTTACTTACTTATATATAAATATGCTGTAAATAAAGAGCACTCCGCACTGTTCGATCCATACGCGTGTATACGCACTCACGCATCGTAAATGTACATCATGGCTGTCGCGATGAGCGTTGCGCACAATATAAAACAATAACATTATAACAACAGAAAATTAATATACTACCAACGTTATTTCTAAGTCTAGACTAATTACAAGGAATTTTGAACTGTTGCATTGATCTCAAATAAATGTCAGAGTAACATTTGAAAAATATTTTCTGTAACGATTTTAAAATATTTTAACAACATTCAAAAAATCATATTACGAAATAATATTTTTCAAATATGTGTATAATATTAGTAAGAAACGTTTAAAAAATACACATAAAGTCAATATTTCTAAACGTTAATTTAATTTTCCTTGCTTACTGTTATGAGTAAAGAGAAAAAATTTCCATTCTCTCTCTGAACCTTGTATCTATATTAATAGAGATTTTACAAAAAATAGAAAAATTTCTATACTTGGAAACCCGTATTTATTGGTAAAGATTATACAAAAGATAGGAATTTTTGTCTGAAATAGCGCATCTGAAGAACTCCATGTTTATCAATAAGAATTATGATATTTCTATCGTGCATTGAAACTTGAGATTTAATGTTAAAAATTAAATAAAATTTGCATTAGAAATTCCTCTTATTAATTTTTTGTTTGAGTTTTATTATTTAAAAAAATTCTCATGGCTCTTATTCTTCTATCAAATTTGCATGAAGTAAAGAAAAGTAATAAGAAAAAGAAAAAAGAATTATCGGAACTAATGCCAGCTCGCTAATTAATAATCGTTCGATCGCTCGGTTTTTGTTTGTCTTTTATACTAAAGAATTATTCCGTCTATATTTCACATAAAAAATTGTGGAGTTTTTATGAAGTTTTAAGTTTTTAACATAAGTGACAAGTATTAAAATATGAGCTTTATTATTAGTCCCGATTACTTGAATACATCGCGTTTGGAATGTAAAGCAAAAGAATAGAGAATAGAGATTATAAATTACACAGGCCCACAAAAAAAGCAACACGCCGCGAGGGAACTTAGAAAACTTTTGCTCGGGCTGCGCCAGAGGTAATGACCGCGGCGCGAAAGCAACATGTCGTAAAGGGACTTAGAAAATTTTCGCTCAAACAAGCGCTAGTAACATGCGCATACATGCGCCAGTACCTTCTCGTAAGCAAAAATCCTTACGCACTAGGTAGCCCAGTAAAATGACAAAATTTGGAGGAAAAAGTACTGAGTGGGCTGAACTTTGTAAACAGGCTTGTTTAAGGGTACTATTCAACATATTAAAAGTCCCCACGTGTAGACGCTACGTTGCGGGCAGGGGAGGGTCCAAAAGGTCCAAAAAACCAGTTTTTCGCAAATAACTCGGAAAATATCAACTTTACGGAAATTTATGTAGATATAAAAATTGTAGCTTACAAAATTCCGCACAATTTCATTTTTTATTCAAGTTTGTACGACCAAATGGAGCAGAGATAGAATTTTTTTAAACACCGATAGTTTTGCGACGTATAATGCGACGATGTATAATGAAAGTTAAAGAGAATAAAATTTTGAACATGTATGCATGAATCCATTTTGGTAAAGATAGCTTGAAGTTAAGAGCAAAAAACATGAAAAAATGTCATTTTTGAGTACATTTTGGAAAATAACTTTTTCTGATTGGTTGGAGGCAGTAATGTTATGTATTTTTCTTGAAGATATTTTAATTATTTTTAAAATGAGACGTTGTAGACCTTTTTTCATTGAAACGTTGATGAGTTACAGGTGTTTAAATATTGAAGAAAAAAAATCAATTTTTGTTAAATTAACATTTTAGTCCAAAAATATATGGATAATAATTTTTCACCTTGTTTTCATTACTTCATATATATATGAACGCATATATATATGCGCGACGCGCGTACGCGTTTTCGTTGCGTCGCAAAACTACCGGTGTTTAAAGAAATTCTATCTCTGCTCCATTTGGTCGTACAGACTTGAATAAAAAACGAAATTGTGCGGAATTTTGTAAGCTACAATTTTTATATCTACATAAATTTCCGTAAAGTTGATATTTTCCGAGTTATTTGTGAAAAACTGATTTTTGGGACCTTTTGGACCCTCCCCTGCCTGCAACGTAGCGTCTACACGTGCGGACTTTTAATATGTTGAATAGTACCCTAAAGCAAGCCTGTTTACAAAGTTTCAGCCCACTCAGTATTTTTTCCTCCAAATCGACAAATTTCGAGTCATTTTACTGGGCTAAGGATAAAAGGCGAGCTTGTAAGAACTTGGCTCTAATATTTTTTGTGATACCTCCGAGAAATTATACAGTGCAGAGATGGCAAAATGCACTGGTACATTTTATGTTCTTTCTGAGACAGAAACTGGATCAGAATTATGTTTTGCTATGTGGGTAATAATGAGACAATTTGATCTACTCAGTTATTTTCTTAAAAGGGATCTCCGACGTTGTTTTGTAGTGTGTATTTCGATTTATATATATTTCGAACGTTTGGAGCTTCCGTGATCGCGTTTATTATGGTATTATTGAAGACCTTATACTGTATGAAGGTCTTTAATAATATCAAAAATTTCTCATATTTTCTGAGAAATTTTACAAGAATTGGCACTTATAAAAAATTATTAAAAAATATATATAATTTCTCAGATACTTTTAGAAATAATTATTGGATAAAGATTTTTAAAATATTTCAGTATCCGTATGTATGAACATTTTTAATAAATTGCACAGATTTTCTCATATTTATAATCAGATTTCTACAGAGATATATTAGCGAAAGATATTTAATTTTTTTTTTCTAAAAAACGTTGATTTGAAACGTTAATTTGATTTTAGTTTTGCATTTATTACTGTAGAGGGAATTATTTTGATGTCACTTTGAAATCAAACAGACATGTCACGTTGACATCAAACAGACATCAAAATGACAGTCATAATCGCCATCAAGGTATGAGACATTTTGCAGTCATGATGCCATCATTTTGCCATCATTTTGATCACTCCTTTTGACATCATACCCGTCGTCAATTTGATGGCAATTTGACATCACTTTGACTAGGTTGTTTTCGCTGGGTACAAAAAATTTATATCGAAAACAGTTTTCGGTTTTTTAAATCACTTTTTTGAGGTTAGGAATGTAATGCGGCCTGGCCGAGTTAAACTAACCCCGAATTTGGACTCAGTGACCCTGAAAACATATAATCGCTTTCCTTTCTGGGCATTTCAATGAATGTTTCAACTTTCATCACTTTTTTGAGGTTAGGAACAAAATGCGATCTGACCGAGTCAAACCGACCCCGGATTCGGATTCAGCGACCCCAAAAACGTATAGAAATGTTTGTCTCGTCTGGAGGACAAGACCTTTTTTTTTCGTGTGCCTGTGATAATTACCCAGGTAACAAACACAAGTCATTTTGACGTCAAATTTTGGTACTTTACTGACCATACCTGTCGTCACTAACTGGCGGCATAATGACGTTAAAATGACGGTCTAATGTCACAGACAATTGACGTCATTTTCTGACGTCTTATTGACGGCAAAAATAGGTCCATTGTACGACATACCGGTTTCTAGAAATGTTTTTTATGAAATTAAAATGTTAAAATGTCTACTTGATAAACGTTTATTTTAAAAATGTTTTTTTTCTTTATCTATAAAAAAAGCTTTTTTAACTGTTTCGTTATATGCCATGTGCATATATCCGCTCTCAAGGCGGCACCCATCCTAAGTACAGTACCGCGCCCGTGTTGCTTGACTTCGATGATCCAGTGGACAATGACGATCTTCTCACCCTGATGCTTCCTTATTAACTGTACTTGTCTATAACAGGTACATCTTTAAAGTGTTCAAAAATCTTGTAATGATAATCTTCTTAGCTATAACACTGCATGAAATAGTTATCATAAAACTATAATCACACGCAACTACATCCACTTATACCACAAATTCGCCACTTCAATCATAAAGTTGCGAAACAAACATATTGTAGTTAATTTTGTAGTTTTTATTTTATTATTACTTTATTATACAATATTAAGAAGTAAAAATAGTTATATTACAAAAAGACCTATTTGGACGACTTTAAGACGTCTTTAAAATGACGTCTTTAGATGGTCTAAGAAATGACGTCTTATAAACGTCCATTATTAGTCGCCGATGTCATAGACCAAAAATGACTAAAAATAGACGTCATAATGACGTTATGGAATAACGTCAGTATAATGTCATTTTTAAAGACATAGTCGCTTTTCGGTCATTTGACGTCATTTGTACATGACTAGTATTTGACGTCTAAATGACATGTGCTTGTTACCTGGGTAGTCTTTAGCTCGACTTTATTAATCACACTACCAATGCCATTTTCGAATTTTTCGGTCATAAATAGAAAGTCGCAATATGGAAACGGATCTATTTGGGTAAGAGAATTAAATAGCGTCACGATGAATTTCATTGACAAATACAGTTGTAATAAAATTTACATTTAAATAATCATTACTTCCGTAATGTATTAGGCTGGGGAAAAAGTAATCCTGGGCAGCGATCATGTAACTTTTCCTCTTGGGCGGAAACGTGAAAAGTGAAAAGTTTCATATAAGATATGTCACACATCTTATATAAAATTTTTCACTTTTCACGTTTCCACCCTAGGGGAAACGTTACATGATCGCTGCCCAGGTCACGGATGAATGGCGATACAGCGTAACCGTAATAATTTTTGTTAATAATTTTTGTTTTATTTCTTTGAGGTTGCCTATCCTATATTAAAATTACTGCAAGACAAACCTTTCTGTCTATCATATATGTATGCTTATTTCGATTTAAGGGGAAATATACACCTAGGAGGCCGGAAAAAAGGTCATTTTTGTGAATTTTTTTAAGGAAAACTATTTGAAATTTCGGATTGGGAGTTTTTCTATCTAAAAGTATACACATTCAGGAATATGTCCAATTTTTTTTATTTAAAAAAATCAAAAATTGACGAGGTTGTGGTATAATCTTTGGAGCGCCGTAAAAAAATCCGGGTAAACGGTACCCACTGGCGTTTCTTCAAAAATCATCTGAAACAAAAAAACCAAAAAGATTATTAAATTAGATACTATAATCTAGTACTTGTCATAGCCGATTTTGAAAATATCGATTCATGACAAAATGGCGGACGTTTGAACATAACATAGCGATTTTTCGACCAAAAATTAGTTATTATTTTGCCTATAAAACAAAAACTAAGCAACGAAAAAAAAAATCCTATGACAAGTACTAGATAATGATGTATAGAATAACCACAAAAAAATTCAAGGCAATCGGTTCATTGGTTTTCGAGAAATTTTGGGTACCGATTTGAAAAACGTGGTTTTGAGAAAAACGCGTTTGAAAATTTGGGAATGAATAAATCATGAAATTTGTCAACTTACATGGAATCACCGATACCAGCTCCATAGTGTAAGTCTTCTGCGGTCAACGGAATGTTCATATTTTCTAAATTTTTCGTAAACAGGTTTAGACACGCTCTCTTCGAAGGGTCGCTTGCCTCTCGGCTCGGCCACAAAACAGGCGGCACGGCGCGCTCTCGGAGACGGTTCACTCTCTCGGCTGTAACTTCGTTATTTATCGAGATATTGACTTGCAATTTTAACCAGATATTCTTGAGACCTCAAGCTTCAAGAAAATGCAAAAGAAAAATCGATTTTTTCGACCATGCTAGGTGTATATCTCCCCTTAACTAGATGACCAGATAAAGTGTCATTTACTATGAGCTCTTATATACCGCCACGTCAATGCAGTCCCTGCTGAGATCTATAGTCAACAACTTAGGTATTTAAACGCGTCATTGCTCGAAAAACGGCCGTTATATGCCTGAAATAAGACAACCGATTTAAGGCTTGCCTTAAACCATCCTTCTACTTCTACTTTATGACGTCCCAGCTTCATATCGCTGCATACAACCACCGGCGTGAACACCTTAATAGACTTGAGCTGGAAAACCCTCCCGCACTCTGCCTACTCACCAGATGTTGCGTCTTCAGATTATTACCTTCTTTTCCCCGAATAGTAATATTTACCCACCCCCAAACTTTTTTTTTTTTTGAAAAAAGGGACCTTTTTTCAACAATTTTGTATGGGGACCCTTTGGGCTCAGACCCCTTCCCAAAACCCTCTACAGTCTAAGTTAGAGTATCATTAGATAGTATACCAAATTTGGTTGTTCTAATTTGAAAACTGTAGATTTGCATAGCGGACAAACATACATACATACATTCATTTTTATATAAGATATAAGATAAGATAGAGATTTCGATCGATGCAGCATGGCTTGAGAGGACAACGCGACCGAAATGCGACCGAAGTCAAGAAATGAATCGAAGAATTCTTCGCAATCAAGGAGCCGGCCTTTTATCAGCACGGAATCCAACTTCTGCTTGAAAGATGGCAGAAAATAATAGATTCAAACGGCAAAATTAGTTTAATTGAAAACAAACGTGTATAAACCATTTTTTCTTAATAGATATTTTTCATGAAAAAATCCGGATTCTTTCTCCCTCTCTAGCCTAAAGCCGGGTACAGACTTGAGCACGAACGCGCATGAGGCAAGCCGAACGCGAGCCGAACCGAATGACCACGCGCATGCTTTGGTGTGGACGGCATCTGAACGAATTCGCACGATGCTTACTCAAGCATCTATTCGGAAGTATTCAGAAGTGATCCGGACGTTCGGCAGGGGTAGTGAACATGGCGGACGAAGACTTGGAAGATGCATTTGTCAGTTTCCGTGACCTATTGTACGAAGATAAGATGAATTCTCTTCAATTTCTACCTCCGAACACGGCTTACCTTCGAACACTCGCTCCGGCCCGTCCACACACATTCATACGAATGGCGAATGCTCGGATCTGATCCACGACTCGCGGATCGGTCTGAGCGTGTTCGGCGAACGGTTTGGGCCTGTTCGGCACGCCTCGGATCAACGTCCACACTTGTATGCTCATGCGGCCGCGTTCGGCTTGCCTCATGCGCGTTCGTGCTCAAGTCTGTACCCGGCTTTAGATGGAGCAACTATGAGATAAGTAAATATAATCTCATAGAGATCTTACTTCGAAGTGGATGAGCTGAGATATACTACTAATATTTTGGGAAGTTACGACAAAAATATTTTTCGTTATAATTGTCACTTTTATTTCTTTTTTATTGCAGAAGAATTTAGAGTACAATACAAAGTAGTTGCAAATAAGTTTTTTTAGAATAAAATTTATCCTAAAATAAGTAATAAATTGTGCTTATTATTTACCTATTTGCAATTACGGATCCTATTGACTTCGAGAGGCAAAAACAAAGATAATTGGCTAAACTCGGTAAAAGAGCTCTAATAAAAAAACAAGACAATTGTGTTACATAAGACAGTTTTTTATACCAATTTTACCACAATATGATTTCGTTGAACTTTGCGGGGTAGTATAAATTGCAAGGACAACATGATCGCCATGTGTTCGAGGGATGCCATAAGAGTGCTTTATTCGATATAAGCGAGGTATGTGACACCGTCACCGCGCTAACGAAATTATACACAATCATGTCAGGTTTCCTAACGGAAAGTGCAGAACGTCGCTTTCCGCGCTACGAATATGTTTCACTCCAAATATGGTAAGAAATACAGTGATCGACGCCATTCGTTCGTCGCAATTTACAGAAAAAAGCAAAAATTTTAATTTAAACGTCAAAAAATAATGATAATTCTCCTTGAAATATTAATTCTTATGGAAAAGAATTAGATTTCATGTTTTCTTTATTCATCTCTATTTTGTATGTTATTTTTTCCTTCGAAGATTGTGTTTTCTATAAACATTCGGAAATCAATCGTTAGTATTTCGCGCGTATTTTTTTCATAAAACGCTGTCGCGGATTCAGTGATCTTCGCGACGTTCTGGTGGATCCTGGTAACGATTGGATCCTCGAACATCATACGAAACGAGGACATTTGCGGACCTCATAATGGCAGGCGTCTGTATCTGGAGTTGGGCGAGAAGGGCATCCTCTACGCGAAGAACGTCACCTTCGTCAGAAATTCACCAAGACAACAACTGATGCCACGTCTTTACTCCACCACCATCAACAGTTCCCATCATCAATGCAGCCTCGAATTAGTGACCTGTCCGTCCTGCGTGATAGTTGTTACCTTTAAGAACATCGCGCTTCCACATCACTGTGGCGACGGAGGAGTCGTGATGGACAGCCCGTGCAGGTAGGACCGATATATCAGCGAACACAACACTATCGAGTGAAATAACAAATATAATCTCATATCGAATTCTGCTGTAAAGTATAGATCTGAAATGACCTTTCTTCTTAAAACATATTTTAGAACCTGGTATTTATTCTAATATATTTTATCATATTGCTTGCATATGAATACATATAGCACAATGCAATTCATGCTCGACAGAGTACGTGCTGCGTTAATAATACATAACAAAATATTCTTGTCATTCTTTAAAAAAAAGTATACGATACAAGTTGATAAAAACTTGACGTGTAGATTCAAAGATTGTTCAATAATCTACCTGTCAAAATTTTCATTTTAATAACTTTGTGTATTTTCTACACTTTAAAATAGTGCAAGTTATGAAGTCTAAGTTATAAAAACTAAATGTGTTTAAACGTCTTGACGATTAAAAGACCAAAACCAATGGTCGAATCGTCATGATGATTATTTGCCAATTATAGCCGGAAGAAATGAAAATTTAATTGTTTATTATATTGTTGGCAATTTACGAATATACTTTAGGTTTTAAATGTGTTTAAATTTTAAAAAAGAACAAAAAGGCACGTTTGGATTTGAAAAAGATATAACGGTATAAATACACATAGAATTATAAAAGATTTATAATATAATTGAATAAGCTGCGCTAAGTTAGTTAGTTATTGTTATATACCGAACAGTAATAGTATTTGGAAGCAGCTAGAAAACTACATCTGTAACTCTATCTTTTTCTCTGTGTGTGTGTCGGGGATTTGGCTTATTTAGATCTATGTATATCAGGGCGCTTCATATATCGCGGTAACCGCAAACTCACTTTGGAGCCGTATATCTGTTTTGTAGGTGCGACTACGTGTGGCTCTCAGAACCACCTTACGAGGAGGTTTCCGGCTCGCCCTTCTGTGGATTGTATCCACCAATCATATATAGATCAAGCACGAGAACTCTGTCTATAACTCTACTCTACAGTCAATCCCACAAGCACGCGTTTACCATCGAATACACGGCAGAAAGTTAGTAAGGATAATCAACATTGTATTAATAATGCTGATGCTAAAATTAAATCAATTTTCTAAGAGCTGCGATACGCATTTAGAATCAATACTAATAACCGAATGCAAAAATAGTCTTCAGATATTAATCGCGTTGAATGAAATGTTAAAATAGCACGTAGAACCCTAATTGGATTAAGGCTGAATTTTAAATCCTTTATTCTATTCGCGGTAAATCTCAATTCTATTTGCGGAATCTCGTAAAGAATGACGACGCGCATTTTCCGATACGTCTTAACGTATTTGCCCATTGCACGGCGAATATGAATAATTTCTTTTAAATCGAATGTCATCGTGACCGCGACGCGGACAAAGTATTCTGGAATCGACGCGACGCTTTCGTTCCGCAGGAAATAGGTTGCATCTGAAAGGGACGGAAATGACATCGAGAGCGCCGACAAAGGATTTGAACAGAACCAGTGGTGGTATTCTGACCTCGCCGTTTTTCCCGGCTCGATATCCCCGTGACTTGGGCTTGGAATATATCATAACGTGCCCCAACGAAGCCCCCTCTTGTCGCATCAGATTGCTGTTTAGCGACTTTCAATTAGCGACGATCTCCATAATGGAGGTGCATTTCTAATTATCTCTTAATTAATTTTAGTCTTTAGCAATCAAAAAAACTTTTGTGAAATAAATCAATGTCAAATATTCTGGTTTTATCTTGATACATTTGTCGCGAAACAACCATTTTTAGCATTTTATAAAAATAATTAAATAATATAGCTTGCAAATCCAGAAAATGTTTAAAATATTAGACCGTCTTCTGGATATTTTTATAAATTTCTGTTCCGTTTGAATAATTTCACGAAGAAGGTCCCCGATTTTGTTTTGAATTTTTAATGCAAATTTGACATAAAACCTACAATATGTATCTGATAAATTTTTAAAGGATTTTACATATTGCCACATTTTGACGTTTGCAATATTCGAGACGTTTCTAACATTTACCGTGTTTAGTTTTACGATTGGAACGGACAACGTTTGGACGTGAGTAGCGGTACGCGATTTCGGCCGCCGGTCATAGTGAGTTCCGGTCCGTCTTTGCTGATAAGATTCTATGCAAATGGTGGTACCGGTCTTGGTTACAAGGCCTTTTACTCCTTCGTGATCGGCCATACGTACGACAAATCCGTACAACCGATCACCGACTGCGGTGGATATGTGGAAAATCTGGGCGGCACCATCACGATGATGAACATGGTCGGTCAAGGGGTGAAGATCTACGATTGCGTTTGGTTAATCAGACCACCTAAGAATTTCTTGCATATGAAGACGCACATGTACCTGAAGGTAGTGAGTTTCGCTGACATGGGTACGTTGCAAGACAAAACAAAATACTTTATTAAAATATCTAATAAAGCGAGAAAAGTTGAAGTTAGAAAAATTGCGTGTTCGTAAATGTCTTGTAGAAAACGTGTGAAGCAGAAGGAATTGACGAAAATGATAGAAATCAAATATAAAATTTTCTTCGTTTTTCCTCTTATTTCTTTCAATCAATTTAAATTACTTTATTAGTTTACTAGTAATTTTTAAATTACTATTATTTCATCACATGAGACAAACGAAACTAATGTAAAACAGAATTCTGGGCGAGGAATGGGTAGAATTAGTTTTCTTTGTTAGTGCTGTGTTATTACAGCGCAGTTATTTTTCAGCCGGCAATACGGAGTTGATCATCAAGGAGGGCCCGACTTCGGCCCTGATGTCGCTGGAAGTTATTCGACATCCGGCGAGTCAGTTGCAACCGCTCAGGCATAGGGAACACATCGCGCCGGTCACCAGCGGATTCCATGTGAGTCTTCGTGGTACATTCGGTCCAAGTTCTCACTTGGCGATCGCTTATGCGGCCTTCAGTTACATGGGTGAGTCTGTCCTCGATGACGACGACGAGTTGCACTATAAGTCACAGGATAATCGCCTCATTCCAATTAAGCCTTAGTATACATGTTTCGTTTGTCTTCGATTGGATCGAACGTTACAGATTGCTTTGCGGGCACTGATTTCCTGTGCCAGAATCACAGATGCATTCCAAGCCAGCTGAATTGTGACGGTTTTGACCACTGCGGTGACAACAGCGACGAACCAGCGACTTGCTTACAAAGTACGTATTTGTGATTTCGAGCAATTAAAGAGTTTATTTGAAAAAGACTTAAAAAAACGTTAAAATTTTTAACGCGAAGAAAATAATATCGAAATCAATGGCAACATAAAAACTTGACACTTTTTTAAAACGAAATAAATATGCGAATTACAGTAAGTATTTAAATATGTATAAAATGTTTAAATAAAATAATTTTATACAATATACATTTTTTATATGTAATGTATTAAATAATATTTTTTAAATATAATATTTTAATGTAATATAATATTTTATGTATTTGAATAATATTCTTGTATGTATTTAAATATATAAGTGTTTAAAAACATATAAAAATGTATATTTGATTTGTGTCGTTTTTAGTTAAAAAAATTTTAATTTTTAATTTTATCTTGCATTTTTATTTAATTGTATTTTTTTTATTATAAATTGATTTCCAAACGTCACGTACAGATTGGGAAGTGGAGCCGCGCGATCGTAAGTGGCATATGAACAAAGCGAATTACTACTTTCCGAAGATCGATCGATATCCCGATCTGAAAACGGCCACCCTGGTATTCGTTGCCAGTAGCCTCGGCCTGATCGTTCTGATATCAGCTCTCATTATACTGCTGTACAGAATAGGAGCCAGGGCCAGGCAACAAAGAGAACTGCAGTCTCGTCTGGAAACAATCAGCGAGCTTTTAGGTACGCGTTCGCGATCTCTTCACGGAAGATCATTTTATTCAAAATCTCGACACTCGTAGTACGTTTATTCATAGAAGGAAAATTACTTTAAAAGAAGTTTTGAAAGTTTGAATCACAAACTTGACAAAAACAATATATTTCTGTTATACTTTACAAAGCACAGCAAGATTAGGTACCTAATGCACAATTTCTATTTTAAATTTACGCAATCCGTAAGTTAAATTGACTCTTGATTTGTTAATATTGAGAATAAAAGGATGTTTTATTAAGACAATATATACGAAAAGAATAATATTTTTTTTTGTTTTCCTATTACTTATTATTATTTTAGAAATTGGAAATACATATTTACACTATAAAAATTGTACTTTTTAAAGGTGGAAAAAATGCGATCGATAATACATTTTTATCAGGTTGTTTATGCAAAAATTAATAGACTACTTCGCGAGTTTAAAATGACATGAATTGGAGCATATTGATTGTTAATAGGAGTAAGCTTTCCCGTAAACCAGTATGAACAAAACGTCTCTTACGTCACTCCGGACAGTTTTTGATATTACAGACGGTGCACGAATCGATGAAATATCCATTCCGGATGATCCACCCGGCTACGAGGCTCCGCCAGACTACGAAGAGGTCGCAAAGCTCGCCTTGTCGAAGAAGGGTCGATGCTTGAACCGCGACAGAACTTACAACAGAAACTCTCCAAATCAGTAAGACGTTACTTTCTTACATTTTATCAAGAGGCACGGTAGTGTTTCGCGCCAAGTATACGCGAAGCGAGACCGCACCGTGACTCTTTTACGCGAACGCACGAGTTGCAAGTATCCGAGATCTCAATAACGAATGAACAGATCAAGTTCTAAGTAGGCTTGATCGATAACTTCGGTTTGAATTTATTACATATACAGCAAGATGCGTGCCAAGACTATAACGAATGAAATTTCAAAGACCTTCGAAAAGTTTGAATTGTCGCAACAAGGCCGTTATTTACAGTCTAATTTTTAATTTTTCTATATTAAAATTCTATGAAAATAATAAACATTTTAAGTTAAATAGAAAAATACAATTTTACATATTTCTTCTATTTGCATTCTTAAAATTTCATTCGTCAATTATATCTCGATATTTTTTTACGTAGGTTTCCTCCTCAAATTAAAATGAGGTGGTTTATCCGTCTATTCTTCTATTCATTAAATAAATAGTTAATTGTTATATATGTAGGTATTTTGAGATTGGTCAAACTTTTTAATTTTTTATTAAATAATTTAAAATAATTTCCTGCGGAGATACTTTGAAGACAAAATCCTGATAATCAAATTCTGATTTTTCCAAAACTGTATAGTTTTCCAGAATTAAGTTTTAAATTTTATAATTAAGGCACAACGAGGACGTGAATTCTTCTACTTATTTGATCGTGGAGGGCGCGAGCAACAGTCATAGTAACCAAACGGTAACATCGAGAAACGATCGTGCGCTAGGTATACCCGAGAGCCCACCGCCCCCGTATATCACACCTCCAGGAACTATACTGAGAAACGTGAACCTAACTAGTTTATCAGCGTCGATGAAACAGATTTGTCCTGTTCGTCGCACTTGGCTACGCCGCAGCGTGCAATATCCTCAGTCCTCCTCGGGCGATCGTCCACCTCCCGGCGGTCCATCTTCATTCACGAACGCCGAGGCTCTTGATACAAATCCAACGGATTGTGTCTCCTCGGGTACGAATCGACGGTCCGAAAATCTCCCGAACGAGGCCCGGATCGTACGTGAAACTGTCCAAGAAGATACTACAGTAGTATTGGAAGAGAACAGTCGACGCGTTTCAGAAGATGATTGTGACGAACTTGTTGATAAGTAATTTCAAGATTTTTATACGTGTATTATATTATGTTTTATTTTATTCTTACTGCTGTCACAATGAATTATTTAATTAAAGAGTTGACAGTTTGGACGGAAGGAGTACTAGTTGCTCCTGCGAGGGCGCCTGTGGCTGTGCCATTAGCTGCTCCAATCTTCCAGTTAATCTGTCAACTCCTCTGACAAGCGCGGAGGATCGTGAGATACCGGAGTCAGAATGCGATCAAACAGCGTCCTCTTCCGCGAGGAAGATCGATGGACATCAAGAGGAAGACTTATCTGTCTCCAAGAGCGTTATTGTCAAACTTCTGGGTTCTAAGCTAACGAAATCATCTCATCGTAGCATCAACTTGACAGCCGCCTTGTCGCCTTGCGACACTTTGCGCTGTTCCTCCAAGAAGTTCTCCCGTGACCGCTGCGTCAGCAAGATCTCGACTATCAGCAACAGTTGCGACAGGCTGCAGGACGATTTCGAAATTGTGTCGGAAGCGTCGAGCAGCGTTGGATGTCTCAGTCCCAGAACGATGACGAATACTCCGAATGACACACCGATAAGCATCAATCGATATCGAAGATGTCACTGCAGTCGGCGACACTCTAGCTGCGATCTAGATAGTCTGTACGAAGGCATCAAGGTCCTGGACTCGTATCTGGCGCGTAAAAGCCCCAATGTTGACCACGAACACCGACAATCGGTCACCATGATACTGTTCGGCACACCAAAACACGAATCGACACGCAATCTAATCGCATTGTCGCAACAAACAAGAAGAGAGAGATACATGCGCGCTCGTACGTGGCGCTCCAGCGAAGATGCCTCGTCGAATTAATTCGTTCTTGCATTTGATGGAGCCCATTAATGGCAGAAAGGTAATCGAGCATATGCAATTGTGTTAATTTTTTTGACAAACAGGATAACGATCGAAGAAGATTATTTGATCTGCATATCGAAATTTACTAAAAATTGGTTTACCAGAAAAAAATTTCGTTGATAACATTAAAAACAAAAAAATCGGAAATAATGTATAACCTTTGAATTATATATATTATAATAGATTTTTAATTATTGAATTAAATGTCACGTTATTTACAATTCAATTCTACTTTGCAGTGTACAAAATGTGTATAAAAGTACAGTATATAAAAACGAAAGAAAAACGTTTACACATATGATATTCTTATAATATATTATGAAGTTAATTTGTTCATGATTGACAGGATTAAAAAGAATTTTAATTTTACATATCCCAGTTTTAATAAAAATAAATAACAAAAAAATTACATTGCTTATAAAAAAATTAATTAAGTAATATCTACTTAAAAAGATAAAAAAATTTTATGTACAGATATATTGATAATTGGAGGCTACGTAAGATAAGTTTTTAATAAAGATTATAATTATCCAGAGCAACAAATCACGCCATATCAGATTGAACTCCGTAACAGTCTTATTTTTAGAAGAGAGGAGAAAAGAGGAGAAGGGTGAGATAAGAAACGCTTCCATATGACGTTAATAATAATTTAATGATTTATCGTAAAAATGCGCTATCCTCAAAGACGTATATACGCAAATCTGTGCAAATAATCCTCGAGTTAATAATTCCATTTAGAGAATCGTCAAATAACTCTTGCGATAAGTTTACGTTCGTCTCTGAGACTGGGATCTTGTAATTAAGAACGTATGCCCAAAGAATGCGATATGCTTCTAAACGATTTTGGCAATAAGATTCTACTTCTGTCATCTAAGGAATTCGGTTTAACTTGGCTTGGCTGGCTCTCGACGGAGATCCCACGTAGATCTCGCGTCTCCAAATAATCACGAAGTGCTCGTTAATTACACGACTTTTAATTAGACCGAGACTTACATTCTCATGCTGTTCAGAATAAAGCGTACGTAACGTCGTAGTAAAATATATGTCAAATATTCATTGGCCTTTGTTTTCAGCTTACACGTAAAATTCCATACTCCTCGTACGCGAGGACGATCCACACACTTTGTAACACGAAATATACAGGATTGTGTCTCAGGCCCTCAAAGAATATTTCATAAATAAATCTTTTGATAAGTTTGTAATCGACTTTGCGAAACCGAAAAGTTTCGACAGATTTCCCTTAATATTCTTGTTAAAAAAAAAATATTTCTAAAAACACTTACTTTTTGGTCTTTCTAAAAAGTTTATCTCTAAAATATTATTTGGCAGATCTGAGACACGCTATTATTTATTATTAGTCCGCGTTCGTTTTCATTATTATGCGAATATTTTGGTTCGCGCTCGTTCGTCTTGCTCTCGCATAAGCTACGTCTCATATAGGACAACGTAAAATCTATGGCGATCGGACCGTCGGTGCGGGAAGTAGAGAAGTTCGTTTCGACCCTCGGTTAGCACAGAACGGATTTGGCACTTCTTGTAAGACAGGCACACGCGTTACTTACAAAAACAGCTAATACCTTGTGGTAACACATTTGTAAGAAGGGACAAGCGTCATACATCGTCACCACGAAAATACATTTATCCTCTCTTTCGGATATGTCCTTAGCTCTTTCACCGTGTTTATACGGCACTTGAACCTTCATGCATCTTTAACGTACATCGATTCGAACGAGACGTGTCATACATTCGCGATCGATCGACGTGTGCAACGATGCGTGGAAAAAAGTTACCCCGTGCGGTGAGCGCGCGCGACTCTGGTAAGATATGTGCGAGTGCAACGCAGCGCAGTGCACCATTAATTGCACGACAAATATTATCGAGGTACGGAATTCGGATTTATTTTTCACACGATGCTCGTTCTCTCGCGATTATTTCTTCGCCGTTAAACTACACAAATGTAATAGAGTGGATACAAATATCAGCCAACTGTCAAAAATTGTATCTAGAATTGCGCGAGAGTGCATAACACTTTAAATAGTAAATACCATAGTAGACATAATTTTTTTTATAAATTTTGTATCTCTTTAGCTTTTTGTCTAATAATACTTTTGCAGACGTGTGTAACATCACACGTTTCTTATCCATAATTTTTGGCATTTAGCTTATATTTAATTTCCATTCATTAACAATAAGAACCTTGCCAATTTTATTAGGGGGTTTTGGGCCATGAACGCGCACACTTGACGTCTGTATGCATTTGTAGAGGAGGTTGACAGAAATAATAATAACATAGTCTCAAGTCTCAAAAACGTGAGAAAAGATACTTTCTTTTCTAGAGTGTGAATTTCGCATATGTAATATTAGTTGGCACTAAAAACACTATTTAACTTAAATATTATAATATCATTAATTTTATATAAAATAATATACTTTATAATATCGTTCAAACTTCTTTGCACCCAGGGCACTTTCCCGTAAACGAACAAAACTTATTGGTTTGTTTGGCTAAGTCAGGACTGGTTTGCACTTTTCAGCCGAAAGACAAAAAACACTCAAACGCAAGAATCAAACTATTATCAGAGCATATTGAAGATATTTTTATATCATTTTCTGACAGTTTTGACGGTGATAATGAATAAGGTATTAAGACTGATAATTGAATCAGTCATAACTTCTTCCGCCCACCGTCCAGAACTTAAACTTATTTTTCTAATGATGTACACAATAATATCTACAAAATGGCATATGATTCAATGTTGTGCGCCAATGGCTCATTTTGGGCTCATTTTCTTTTCTCTTAAATCAATAAATTTAATTCATTGATATCGAACCGACTGTTGCCAAGCTGTGGCTTAAAAAAAAATCTAGTCCCAGCTATTCTTGGTAAACGAAAGTATGTCCATGTATATCCACACTCAGGTCCCTAGTTCCTTGAGATGAGGCAATCAACTTTTGATATGTACCAAGCATATCAGTAGAACTATGCCTCACACATTTGCGCGTTAAACAGAAATCGATTCAAAATTGTCGCATGATATAGTACATATTTAATAAAGCAATTAAGTTCGATCGATCATTGCGGAAAAGACACGCAAAAGTAAAACTCGCGGTAGTACGTCATGCAAACGCTCGTCGCGAGGTCTTACGTTTCAGAAAAGTTATTTGAAGTAACGTTTAAATATTTTCGCCGCTGTGTATTTTAAATTTGGGAGTCGCTTCTTCTCTAACGAGTTATACGTTTTGGTTAACCCTTAAGTGCATAATTTTGCATATATGCAAAGTGACTTTTCGATGCGCCGTGTACTCTCCCTTATGAAGTTCGAACTGAAAACGCGCGGTTTTGCATATTTATAAAGGGCCTTTTGACTCTTCTTTCCCTTTTGAATGGAAAGGCCTAAAGGGTCTTTCCACCTGTAAAGGGTTTAAATTATTAATAAAGAAGAATTTTTTAAATATTTTTTCAGGATTTCTTAAGTAGTCATTATTTATTTAAATACTCAGAATGCCACGAAAAATTGCGCATTTAAGGGTTAAAAAAGTTGACTCCTTTCTGCGGCGATTGATTTGATTCATCGAAACGCTAATGAAGTACAAAGTTGCGACAACGCGTACAGAGCCAAAACTTGGATGAGTTCGCGATGTCTACTTCATGCAATGACAATACTGCTTCATGCCGCGATTTAGACACCTGGCGCTCACGGCATATGGGTTGATTCTGCTGACTTCGCTGTCGGATAGAGTGTAATTGCCGTCACCGTGATATCTGATGGTTACCTCGAAGTTGCCGTTGCCGGGTGCCGTCTGAATCATATAGAAATACGCGACGCTGGACGGGCTATCCGTGCCGAAGTCGATCACTTGGCTCACCCGGTGCACCTTCTTCAGCTTGAGCCGCGCGCACAGTCGCCGACCCTTCTTGTCCTTGTAATTTTTCACGATGCTCTCAACATGATCCAGGAACTTCTGCACACCACCGGAGGCGATCCTGTCGTTGACGTTGATCGACTTGAAGGCCGTACAAGTGCACCAATGATAAGCCACACCCGCGTCCTGGCAGCCCCTCTCTCTGGGGACGGGGGTGAAAAGGGACTGACAAGTGGAACATCCCGAACTGGAATCAGCGTCGCCACCTCCGACGGCGAGGACATCGCGCAGCGTCTCGTAGAGATCGTACGGCGAGGTGAGTCGATTCTGATTTACCGCGAGGGCTCGATGGGCCTCGGGATTCTCCCGGCGGAACCATTCCGGCAGCCAGATGTAGATGTACGGCAATCTCTCCTCGTACCAGCCGACGAAGGTGTTGCGAAACTCACCCCAGCGCATGCCGTGGTCGCTCAGGAAGACTATCATCGTGTCGTTCAGTATTCCCTCCTGCTCCAGAAACTCGAATCTCTTCAACACACGACTGTCCATCGACGAGATGCTGTTCATGTTATCATGGCTGATCGTGTTCGTCCAGAAGAAACCGAAATACGGCGCGCTGACGAAGGTCTGGGCAAAGTTCACAGCGTAGTCGAAGATCCGTTCGAAGCTCAACTCGGGTCCCGTACAGTATTTCATGTTAAATCTGTAATTAAACAGCGCGAAAGGATATCTCTTCAGTCGGCAAAAAAATCAGGTTTTTAGACGATACAGATATAAATAATAATTATATAAAACTTTGTTACCTTTTCTTGATTTTGAGAAGTTTCTCGCTGGCTAGCATGTACGGTCTCAAGTAGTAGTCCGTAGGCGGCTCGACGAAGCCGACCTTGAGGTAGTTGAACGTGTTCAGGATGGTCTCATCCTCGCCATAGGCCGTGACGTAGCCGGCGTTGCGGAAGTTGTGCCAGAGGAAGGGGCAGTTGTCGAGTTTGTAGGCCACTGTCGGCTTGCACCGCGAGTACGCCTGCTGCGGCGTCTGACCGGTTAAGATCGCCATCAGATTCGGAAACGTGTTATCGCCGATCTTGTTGTAGCCCTTCAGGCCGATCCAACCGGTCTCGCGCAGGTATCGCTCGGTCTTCGGCATGGTCCGGTAGAAGTTCAGCCGGCTGACGCTATCGATGCCGAGGATGAGCACGCTTAACTTCCTCGAAAAGTTTCCGGATTGACTGCCGTTGTGATCTATGCGGTCGCGTACCTTCTCCGGGTTCAGGATCGCGTGAACGTTCTCGTACACCGTATTCACGGTAGCCGACAGCTTCACTTTCTTCGTCTTCGTCTTGGGCTTCGACTTCGTCTTCGCCTTGCATGATACGTACGCCACCTCCACTTCGCGCGGAAGCATCACTTGTCCCGTGAAGTTCTCGCACTGCTTGACTCTATTGAGAAGAAATGATCGGCAAGTGTTTTCCAGAAAAAATTTTAATTGGCCAGTTAGGGGTAAACAGTAGGTACAGTTGTTGGCCACTCTACAATGATTGGCCGCATCTTAAAAAATTAAAGATTTTAAAATGTTTTTAATTAAAAAAAAAATAATTTTGTATTTATAATTAAAAAAATTTTAATAGTATTTCTTTATAATCTTTAATTTTTTAAGATGTAGCAAATCATTGTAGAGTGGCCAACAACTGTACTGTTTACCCCCTATAGCTTACGACTTTGATCGTTTCAGATACGGTTTTTTTATTGCATCAAATAAATAGACGAATTAACTCTTGCCACTTAATTCTTTTCTGATTTGATTAAACTTTGTTTATTCAAGGCATCCGAATGTGTTAAGATAACACCGGAACTTTCAATGTATAGAGTGACGATAATAAATCTTACGATATCGTTGAGTCGTAATTGTCCTTCTTGGGTCTATCCACTTTGGGCCTGACTACAGACGACCAACAGCATGCGACATCGCTGTGCATGGTCTTTAGGGCGGGATCGAGGGAAAGAAACACGCTGCCGTTAGGTTCCCTCGAAATTTGCGAGAGGACACGATCGTTCGGGCATTTCTCCAGTTTTTCCTTCCTCACGAATTTCGCGATGGACGGATCCAGAGGTTTTTTGGACAGCATGTGACATTTCGGATTCCATACGAGATAACCATCCACCATGCCTATTGCCAAACATAATCCGCTATAATACCGCTGAGTCCGTTGTCAAAAAAACTGGTAAATTTGATTGATATGTTTTAATTCTTGTATCCCTGATGGAAAATCTCAAACTTTATCAATTTTCTATAATTAGTTTCTGAATTGTATGCAAATCTCCTTCACAAGAACAGTTTGTACGTTTGTCTACATGAGTTTGCCTGTCCGCATATGTAATTCTACAACATATCACACATTCAAGCAAATTGACCGAAAACGGTTTTTCTTATAAGAATCGCGCGGAGTCCTTTCGTTAGCATAGCGTGCATTTTGTGATAACGAATAGACGACACTTTCATGATGAGGAACGAAAGCTTTGTACAGCTGTAGAAACATTTAAGATCTTCAAGATGTCGTCAATAGAAATAGAAACTTGTACGAAAATTTGTATAAAATATCCGCGCTCAGATATATACCGGTTTATTACTAAACCATTCGTTTCACCACATCAAATATGGTATTATTTATAAATAGTTAACAATTAATGAGAGAGGGCTTTACTTAATTCATTAATATTTCAAGGATATCGAAGAGAGAACTTATCGCAGTCAATTTTTGATATATTAATTTTTAAACACTGACCGCATTAGTAAATCTTTTGAATGTTTCATAATATATAAGTTATAGCGAGTGTGAATGTAAATGTTCAAAAAAGCGATAAAAGTCTCATAGCAATAATCTAAACATTTGGTAACTGTTTCTATTTCTTAATGTTACTTATTATTTCTGCGATATATTTTCGAGTTCATAACACAATATTATCTCTGGTTATATTTTTCGAGTTTATGAGATAATATTATCGATACATACATATGAATCAGCGAATTATATGAACATATTAATATAGAATTGTTAATATAGAAATTAATATATCAAAATTGTTAATATAAAAGCGCTTTTTCACACAAGTATGAATTTCGATGTTTCCTACTCTTAAAAAAGGATGTAAGAGGTTCAGTTCCGCATTTCCACGATGCGTTCTTTTATTTTCTTACTTCGTATTATAAGAGTAACTGTCTAAGAGAGTAACTAGAGACCATGTTTTGACAGCTGTCGAACAGATTATTCCGTGTTACGGATAAATTTTGTCACGATAGAATACATCAGAAGATGCTAAATAAGTTTTTATAAGAAAAGTATTTTTTAAATTTTAATTTTATACCTACACATACTATGATTTCAAAATTTTTTTGGTGTATGTGATAAAGAAAGCTTAAATTGAAATAAATTAAATAAAATAAATTGAAAAAAAATTAAAATTTACAATTTGCAATGTGTTATACATATATTCTTTTGAAATCAGAAATGTGTTTTATTTGTATCAATTTATCTTATTTTATACATAAAAATATTCATACACATATACACAGAAAGAGAGAGAAGGAGAAAGAAAGAGTGTGTGCGTGTGTGTGTGTGCGTGTGTGTGTATTAAAGAATAAATGGCGTGTGTGTAACGCGCTTTGTAATGTCTACCCTGCAAATCAAAGTATGTTATTTTAGCGGAAGCTCTTCTTACATATTTTTTGCCATTTCAAATCACGTCATTTAATACAAAATTCAACTAACGTAATTAACTTTTAATTTAATACGATTAAACATATTAAATGACGTAATTTAACGTATAAAGAAACATATAAAAATAGCTTCAGTCACGTGTGTTATTTTTAGACGTTTATACGTGTAAAAATAACACACTTGGCAGTGTAGTAGTAGAATAATTGTGATGTTAGATATATGTATTGTAATTGTATTAGTATTAATACCACAAATACCAGGGTCCGAATAATGAATCGACAACGATACGAGGGGATAAGACCCTTACCTTCAGCGATGTTGTACGACTTGAAGGACGGATACTGTAAAACGTCGTATTCGTACTCGTCGCTACAAGTGAGGTAGAGGGTGACGACGATCAGACACGGGAGCAGAACCAGAACAAGGACGGGCCGTCGGCAGAAGCACTCGGTGAAGCGTGACCATCTCGCCTTCCACATCATGCTGTCGTGGTCACGCCTTTCTCGGGGTCACGGGAGATCAGAAGTGATCCCGCATGATCTCGTCGGGCTTCTGTCGATTTCGTTATATTTCGCGATCGGTTTATTCCCCACAAGGACGTCTCAACTGCTCGTCGCTCGTTCCCTGATTCTCTCGCACGACATCGCCGATCGCGACGTAGACATCGGTCTTTCCGCGAGTCACCGTTCTCTTCGTCCTCGGCTTCTTCGTCCTCTCGACAAGGGAAGACGGTCATCGAGCAGCCGCCGTGCTTCGCGAGAATGCTGACACGTGATTGACTATCTCGTTGATGAGTTTCGTTCTGAAATCGAGAGTCAGTCGCTTTCAATGCTTTTCCTGAGAGGTCGGGCGTTATTTACTTATCAAAGATCTTTACTTCTTTGTGGTGTATATTATCTCTCTTTCGACTAAATTATAGAGTGGTGCACATAAAACTGACCCCAAATGCAAAATACAGTTACGAAAAACTGTTCGGGGCCAGTTTTATGTGCGCCACTCTGTAGTTTAGCTGCGACATATGTTTTAACAACTCGAAATTTCAAGAGATAACTTGTAATAGTCATTTATAATTGAAATTTATGAAACATAATTACGATGCTCTAATTTCCATCTAAATAATATCTATTATTCTTTTAATCAACGGTTTATTCGGTAAATTTTTCAGATCTTCATCTAAAGATTCGATAATTGAAGAAATTCAGTAAAATAGTAAATTTTATTGTAGAAATAATAATAATATAAACTAATTCACGCAATAAAGCATCGTCCGCGTACCTACCTTTAAGAATGCGATAATGATAAGAAACCCTAGATAAAGTTTTATAACTATCCTATCTTAAGAAAAATGAGAATTTTCGAAAACTAATTTTCCGATGAATTACTCCGATGACTTATTCTGAAACCAGAAAACCCTTGTTTAGGCCTTATAAAAAGGAAAGCTTCGGGCTGCGAGATAGACTTCTGTAGTTCCTCGACACGATCAAAACCTCGTTATACTGTATTTTTAAGCGTAGAGTAAAATTTAGTAATGTGTGATGTAAAGTTGACTAAATAAAACAATTTTTTATTGTAAGCAATTTCGCGATTCTAAAAAAGAAAAAAAAAAAAACAAGAACGGATATCCGAAAAAGCATTCGATAGCTAAAATGAAATGCAGAATTGTCACATCCTGTTTAAGCACTATTTTATAAATTTCAATAGGAAATATAATAAATATAATAAAGATAATAGAACATGTCGCTCAATAAACCTTAACCCTCAGTTACCTCACCTGGATCTGAGAGACCCTGCACATTGTTAAAACGTTCATAAAACCCTTGTATCTTTTTTTAGTACTACGTCAATTTGAAAAAAAAATTTTTTTCGCTTCTTCAGAAAAACAAGTGTTCCTTTTTTTTTAAATGACATTTACATTTTTTAATTTGGAATAATCTAACTTATACAGTCTTGTAGATCTTTAAAAGATGTATCGATTAAAAAAAAAAGACGTCAAATTGATGCATTTGTCTTAAAGATACAAGCTGGAGAAGATGACAAGAGTCTCTCAGACCCTGGTGAGGTAACAATGGGTAGTGAAAACGTAAGGTAACTGAGGGTTAATTCTTAAAAAGACATCTAAAAGGTCTCCTTTTTTAACTTTATCTTCTAGTTTTTATATATTGGTCTCTGTTTTATTTATTATTGCTTCTAGTTTTTGTCCGAAAAATAATTAAATGATTAAAGATATTAATTTTACTGCGATAATTTGTTTCTTATTTCTTTGCGTTCCTAAATATTTTAGATAAAAATAATTAATATAATATTTCCAAAAACTGAGAGAGAGAGAGAGAGAGAGAGAGAGAGAGAGAGAGAGAGAGAGAGAGAGATTCTTTAGATTCCAAAAGAATCTCAAGAAGACGTAAGTGGTTTAAAACTTTAAAAGATACTTTATCATCAACTAGATTGATTTTTCTATGTCACCAGTTAAGGATTCAAGTGGTAAAACATCGAACTGATTAGATAAATGCCGCTTGTGCTGCGGTGAACTTGTACGTTCTTCTCTTGATAGGCCGATGATCATGTGCGATATACAAAGTTCGTCATAAGCTGGTTCCAATTTCATTCCGACGGAATGCGCTTCCGATAAGACCTCATCTCGCTCGGTTTCCGGTAGCCGAGCGTATTTAAGGACATACACATTCCGACCATCAATGTAATATCCAAGACAAACCCTTTTAATCATTTTTGTTTAATCTTTACTGCGCAATATATGCGCAGTAATTATGTGAACATATAAAATAATTGCTATTCCAAAAGTAAATAATATCAAATTAAAAATAAAAACAGAATAAATATAAAATAATAATATAAAAACTAATAAATATAGAAGACTTTCTGAAACAAATATCTATTTGAAAGACAAAGATGTTAACTTAAAAAGAAAGTTAATTTTTTTTGTTTTAATTATTATCACAAAATGTATTTTTATCTCTAATAAAGATATGATAAGATAATATGGAAATTTTTTAAAATCATTTTTCTTGTTATTTTCTTATCTATTTTATTAATTAATTTTATCAATTTCTTAAAATACAAGGATGTTCAATTTAAAAAAATTCCGTTCTTCTTTGAATACTGACTGTGAATTATGTCTGTTAGTTATATCCGCTTTGTCTACACAGTAAAAAATTTAATGTCAATGAAAGTCCACTCTAAATTTTGTGTTAAAATAACTCATTCATCGTGTTATTTTTTACATTTAGAAATGTTATATCGACATTTTTTAGTCAATATAACATTTCTAAATGTAAAAAATAACACGATGAATGAGTTATTTTAACACAAAATTTAGAGTGGACTTTCATTGACATTAAATTTTTTACAGTGTATTCACAGAAAAATATTTTATCACTCTTTGCAATTCTCGTCTTTATTATAGATAATCTGTATGAATAATCTAATGGCGTATGAATAATCTTACCTTCCATTTATTCGTTTATACATCACAAGGAAAGAAAAACAATCATAGTAAAACACAGACTGATGGAAAGACAGGAATTTTTACATAATGCGCAAGTGTCACTCAGCACAAGTTATATACACTCTATTATTGCGTAACGTTTAGCGAAAGAGCAGAAAAGTCGATAAAAATGATTGGAATAAACCGTAATCACAATAATACTTTTATTAGTCAGATAATCCGATATTTGAAATGATATTATTACTGTCCAGTAATTCGATACTCGAAACATTATTATAGCTGTCCAACGCGGACTGAATAAAAATAATTCCGTTCTCGATTATATCCCGTAGAAGAATCCACCAAGTCCCGCGAAACGGAGAAAACGTTCTTCTGATATGAGATATAAATGCTTCGGAGAGCGGATGACCGGATAAAATGAACCCCCTCCGCATCCCCTCCGTATAGGAAGCGTAGGTGTGTAATTGAATATCGGACATTGAATGATAGGCCACGTTGTGCGTTACAGTAGCCGACAAAAGTAGCGTTAAAATGTAAAGCGTGACACAAATCTGTTTCATAGATTCGAAGAACGAATTCCGATAAATCGATATACGCATATTACAGAACAGGTGCACGTAAATAAATAATCCTACGTATTTCGCAGAAGATTGCAAGAAAGTAGGGTTTATTATCAAAATAGATCGAAATTTAATTTTATACATACGAAATGATTCTGACTCGTACAATTTGGTTTTTCCTTAAAACGTTGTTGAGTTATCAGAGATCTAAAATTTTTGCCAATTAAGCTTGTAAAACATGCAAATAAGTAGCAATGATCTGATTACTTGACTTAATTTTACGATGAACCTGATATAATCTTTGTGATTGTTCAACATTTCAATGCTCTCACGAACATGTGTTTATTGAAGGAGTAAACGAGAAACCTTGACACACACAGGAAATTAAACGGCAATCCGTCAGACTGATGTCTTGCAAATTCCGGAACTTTTAAATCCCACCGACACGTATCCGCAAGATTTGCACAATCGGCGCTTTCGGCACAAGGACGACAATCGGTGCGTACTCATCTCGCCGTTCGCACGCGCGCAAGAACGGCGAACGAGAAACAGCCTCGCGAGGTTTCTTTCAATTACCTGTCGAACCCGCGTGTCGACGTACAAATGGGAGGCGGCCGATCCTGGCACGATCCGCGACGTGTATCCTCCGAATGCGTCGGGATGCGGACGCGCGAGTCGCGATACGTTTATTCGCGTCCCGCGACGCGACGCGACTCCGACGTACGCGCGAGGGGATGATGACGCTCGGCGTAACGAGCAACCACGGCACGAGGTCTCACCCCGCTCGCGGCGAGCGGCGCGAGAGGGCTGCGGCGAAGTTTAATCGAATCGAGCTGGCCGGGCAGACCGACGCGCGCGCGTGCCACCCACGCTGCAACCAGGCAACTCCGTCGCCGACTGACGGAGATTCGCGCATACGTCGTCGTCGCCGTCGTCGTCGTCGTCGTCGTCGTCATCGTCGTCGTCGTCGACGACGACCACCAGCGTGCCACCACTCGTGCGCCGCGCCGCGCCGCGCCGGTCTGCGCCCGCCGACCCGACGCGACGCGACGCGACGCAACGCGACGTCGCGATGCGCGCGGCTTCTCACCGAAACGCATCTTCGCAATTGTGTTCGCAATTTCTGCTGACAATTGCAAGTCTTCCAATTTACAAAATTTATTGTCCGTTTAAAAAATATTTTATCAATAATTTTGTTCGCCTATACAAAGGGGTGATATCGATTCCGCGAGATATATACCGTTGAGATAATAGACATATGTATGTACATATATCGATTGAGATGCGGTGTGGCGAACGCGTGTTTAGATTAAAAATTAGTCATACGTTACAAATATAAATAAGATTCATATTACTTATTCTTCAAAGATTCAAACTGAAGAAATCTCCATTTTACAATTATGACAACGCATTTATTTTTATCTAAAAATAGTACGCGATACAATGTATGATAAGATAAAATATACTTGTCACTGATAAAGAGGATGCTTCAAATTGTGAATGCATCTATATATTTAAATTAATAGATATAAAAATTAAAAGTTTTTTGAAAGTATTTCTTAAGCAGAAAAAAATTACTTACCACAGTAAAGAAAGTTTATTGTAAAATTAATTGAACGCTCTACTTTAAGAGAGGAACTAAATATGTGTCGGGATGTGAAACGCATTTATAAAGCTAGAATAAATTCTGACGGTGCCGGTAGTGTCGATATTTTTGAATCCTTACTCCGATCAATATAAAATATTCAGTCGCTTGCGATACGTCTATTTTTAATGCTAGATGCTAGAATACATTATGAAGTGTGCATGACGTGTTCACGGTAAGTTATGTTGTTTGTTCGACGTTCTTTGCAAGATTCTGATGTGAGATTCTCATTAAAGTCGGTTACGGATTACGCCATATGGGATATCGCTAACTTTGATTAATTCAATCTTATAAATCAGACTGTAAATTGGATTGCCAATCAATTAATTTAATTTCTGATCGATTAACCGCACTGTAATTTGATTTTAAAAATTAAAATTGTTTTAATATGTAATTTGTAGTTATACAAGATTACACTAGCATAGAAACGAACATGATATCGGAATATTGTCTAATGTTGAAGTTGATAAAATATCATTGCTTAATGATTTAAGAGCACTATATTAAAAATATATCTCTTGTTACTAAAATAATAAAATTTTTAAAGAGTAACAAGAAAAAGTGACTTTTGAGAGTCAAACGCGGTTAGTTGTAACATTTAATAATTTAATACAAATTATTAATTAAAAATTATTTCGCCGCTTAAAAATTATCTTAATTTCCGATGTCTTTCCTAAGGCTTCACTTTGTGAATCTCGTATTCTCTAGACTTGGTTTGGTGAGTGGATTTTACTTCTCTTTGTCGGTTAGCCTCAATTTTTATTTCTAGTCCGAATATTTTGCAGACTATGAATATAATGCAGAATTCTTCTTATATTTCCTCTTGAAACTTACAATATCTTTGTACATTCAATTTTTAAATACTCACCTTATGCTCATCGGAGAGCTTGAGATTATTCAATTTATCACTTCGTCGCTGTAGATGGCTCAAGTAGAGCCAAAACGTACGATTTATAATTTATATTTAAATTATTAATTCAATGTTACACAATGTTAACTCATGCACAACTAACCACATTTGACTCTCAAAGTCCGCTTTTCCTTGTTATTCGTTAATTTTTATATTATAGTATAACAGAGTATATTATAGTATAACTCATAATTTGTTTGAAAAACATTACTTTTTGTTTATATCATCATATTTCGCTTATTTAATATTAATTGTATATTTGCTTATCTATTTAAGTATGTTTAAAAGTAAATTTTATGTTACTAAAAATTCTAATTTTTTAGAAAAATTATAAAAATTTGTGATAACTGTAAAATTTCATCAAAGTACGAAATCATTAACAAACGACAATTATCACAATTATATGAAATATGATCCGATATCTCCGTTATCCTAACCAACCATGTTATTCAGCATGAAGAAGTAAAGCGGAATTACAGAAAGATATACGTACGAATCGCATTATTAATCCTCCAGTCGTGTCATTAATAAGCGTTACGTTAATTTCTGCGTTGCGAACTTTCAACGTTACCGGGATGAAAAATGAGATCTCAACGTCCGTCGGTCTGTGCTCTAACGATCCGGACGGATTAAAAGTCGAAACGTGATAAGAAAAGACACGAATGCAATTATGGTCAAAAGTTAATTAAACCTTAACTTAATTTAACTTTCATCCTACAAAAGCGTGGATGTAGTAGCTTAAAAAGCACGCACGGTACTGGCTTCTATCAATAAGATTAACTCTCGAGTATTATATACACTGTGGTCCGGCAGCTTCGATTATCTCCAATTTTCTTTTTATCTAATATCTAATTTAAAAGCATTTCTCGAAAACATACCGAAATATTGTTCAAACAATTTTGAATATACAAAATTACTTTTTCTGGAAAAAAAAGTTAAAGTTTCACCGCAGATTCCGAAGATGGAAGAGTTTGGACCACTGCGTGATGATCTAGAACTCTTAAAATCTGTCTGCTGGACGTATTGTACCTGATGCTGCGGCACGTGTACACCGCGCCGTTCCAAGATATATCGTGCGGGCAGTTATCGACGAGCACCAGCGAAGCCAGACACGCAGTCGCGGAATTGCCCGGGACCAACATCAGCCGCAGAAACATCGGCCGACATTAGACTGCACAAAGGCACGCGGTGTTGAGATTTTTCCATTTGCTTTCATCGTGTCATCGCACACAGAATGTTGTCGTAATTTTTGTGTTTTTGAATATTCAAGTAACCCACAATTAGGCACAATTAACGGTTAATGATCAACACAATATATTCCTTCATTGTCGACAATTTATTCAACTTATTGGGATTTTGCTCCTTTCGCTCATTATTGATTTCATACGATTATTTTGTATTGTTTTTATTCGTCGCCAGACAAAGCAGTCTTTATATGTGTCGACGTCGTCGATGAGACAATTTTTAATGCAAATCTTTACCTTTGACGTCGCATTTGCAATACAAATTATCAGTGACTCGCTAATAAGATTCACGCTTGCTACGTGCTGCTAAATGCACTCGTAACCGATATATTCATTCTTTTAAAACGTACAGATTTATAATTATTTTGTTATTATGTTTTAAATGTGGAAAAATTCTGGAGTGACACGTTACAATTGTGGACAAAGAGGTAGTTTTTTTGTTATAATAATAATAAATATACAATAAAAACAGATTTTTTTATTTTATTAGAATTTATTAAGTTACATTTTATTTCGTGTCTTATTGATACGTACGATGTAGATTACAAGATAAATATATGAAACGCGTCAGATGTCCTATCGAAATAATAATTGACAAAATTGTACAAAAGTAATTGTTTATAGTCTTGTTGCTTCGACAATTTTATATTATCTGTACACTTCTGACATTTATGAAATATCTATTATTCTCCTCGAGCGACTTTTAATATTTACGTTAATAAATAAAGTGCGTCATTGAGATTCAAACGGAAGACGTATTATCACTTTGGTACGCTTCGCAGGATAATATTGAATTTGAATATATATGCGATGTTTTAGACTTAGTTTTGGACTATTTTCTAAGTGCTACATGCAGATATTGCCAGTGTATGACTTTATTTACGATATTGCGTCTTCCGTGTGCTAAATACATGGTGCAACATATACTCGAAACTCCGAATCTTCGTCTTACAATTAGAATGGTCTAACGTTTCCAAAATTATCGTTCGACATATATGAAATGGTACTCAGGGTTTATCTTACGGCTTAGACACAATTTAGCATCTCTCTCAAATAACATAGTAATATTAATCATATCTTTATATCTAAAAATTTATATTATATTATTAATTTTATTTATTAAAGTAGGGCTCTCGGACATACAATACTCTATTGCTAGCGACGGGATTAATCTCACAAGTAGATTCGAATATGTTGGCGTAGTTTTAAACTTTCTATGATTATTTTGAAAAATAAAAGTATTTTTAAGTAGACTCAATCTTGAATGAAATAGATTCGAATCCTCTCTTCAATACTTAAAAAAACAAAAGTATTATTTCCAAGTGGACTCGAACCTGGATCAAATATATTCGAATCTTTTATGAGCACTTTACTAGAAGTTTTATGTTCCTTCAAATCAAAACGTTTGTATAGAACGACAATTATTATAATATATTATTTTCTTGATAATTACAAATACTTGATTATTAATCGTTGAAATTAAATATGATAAAAATATACAATAAAAGTTATTTAAAATCTTTACACATTTATATATTTTTTAAAGTAACAACTTTATTCTTAGAATTCAAGTACAACTTATAAAAGATTCGATTTTCTATACGATAGAAACTACTTACAAGTACATTTCGAATCCTGCAGGTACTCTAAGATTCGAAATTAACTGATCGAGATCAGTTACTTCGCAAGTGCAATACATGAAATATTATTTCTTATGAATATTATTCGAATAGAATAGAAACTATAGAAAATGAAACTTGATTATTAAATTTTACTCCTTTTTTACATGTTAAACTTGATCTTACTCCTACCTATTACCAAATATTTCAAAGATAAGTCCTGAGTACGCGTTTTATCCGTCACGGGGCGACCAAAGTTATTCCTTGGTGCAAGCTGTACCCGTGTCTTACGGTATTACTATACGCGATTAAGTCCCATTATTACACGAGCGCAATCATTCCTCCTGGCAGCGCGACTCGCTACTGCGGCGGTCACTGGCCCGGTTCGACTTAATGCGAGATCTCGCGCAATAGGCGCGACGGAAAATTCTCTCTGTTCGTTCTGGGTGCCGGAGTCGTACCCGGCTCTCTCGTAGTAAAAACGGTCCTTTCAGTCTCGAAATCGCGGAGCATTGAAAGCCGGAGTCACCGCGATACGGCTTAACGATCTTTGGTCACACTTACTTTTGCGCCCGTCTACTCAATTCTCAGGCACTTACTTCGCGAAACCATCGACGAGCCGGTTGGTGATTTGCTCCTCTTTGCTTCTCTCTCTCTCTCTCTCTCTCTCTCTCTCTCTTCTTCTCTCTCTCTTTCTCCTTTCGTCGGACGATATGACGAGAAGATCAGTCGGTCGAGATTAAATCGTTGCGCCGCATCCTGCAACATGTTGGCTTGATAATCGGCGTCCTGTCACAAACATTAATTTAGAGCAACGCACCCACGCTGAGAATGATAAGCCACAAGCGGTGAATACAATCAGCGATCGAAAAGAAATGAATTTATGATTGTTTATTCAAGCATGTTCGATGTTGTGCGTGTTTCTCAATGAACTTCGCAAAAAAAGCGAACTAAAAATAGAGTTTCTCATTTAGCTGTTACAATGTTACGTACGATGTAACTCGTTTTTTCTTTAAATTTACTTTAATAACAGATTATTAAGCAAAAATTATTCTTTCGCGGACATTAATTATATCTTATTAAAGATGACGCGTTTTCTGCTTATTGTTCGATTATTCCTTTTGTCAGATGAAATAACCGAAATACTGTTTATTATTTCGTATGCCTAAGACGAGAAACAAACAATCGTAAATGTCTCTTCTCTTTTTCCTTCTTCCTGCAAATATTCGACTAGTTTCTGCTATTGCAGCGGCTATTGTTCACAAGAATGGTCATTCTTATCTCGATCGGGTGAAATAGCCCGCGAGGAGGGCAATCTGCATGGACGATGCCTTACACGAATCGCGCGCGGGTATATTATTTCCGTCTCGGGATACACACGTTCGTTTATGACTAATTCATTTATGTAATTTCTCACTGTATTCTTCCGGATGTGTGTGGAGATTATTGCGGAAGATAGCAACGTAATCGATGCATCCCGCTCTAATTACACGCGAGCGTGACTCCGCCTCGCGTTAGGTTCTAGGAAGTGAAGGAGCGCGCACAGATCTAACGACGGCCTCTCGATGCGTCGAATCGCGAACGGTTACTACCCTGGAGTTACGTATTGAGAGAGTCCAACGTAAATAAGATCGCGATCGTTGAGAATAAGAGTCTCAGGGAAAGAAAAAGCCACTTTCATAAACAACGCTTTATTTATTTGTGAATAGCGCGGAAAGAGGCATCTCTCACGTTTGTTTCAAAGATGTTTTCACATAAGTGGCTATTAATTTTAACATACTACAGTGTTTTTCTCAACAATCTGCGACCTTGTTCGATTGCAAGTTCAAGAGACTTGACGAATAAGTGATCGTAATTGCGGAGAATATATTCGAGAAAGATCTCGCGAATTTAGATTTCGCCGATTTCGATAAAATTCTGTTTTATTTATATTGTCAGATGATTATTTATATTGTCTTCTGAGGCTTTACAGCGTATTTTTCGTCACGTCTTAAATCTCTCTTCTTTCACGAAAGGTACTTACTGCAGACGCTGCAGTGTTTCTCGTCGGAACCATCGCCGCACCCGTCCCGGCCGCTGCAAGTTATTGCGTCGGAACGACACCTTCCATTGTCGCATCTGAACGGGCAGTATCTCGAGGTGATTCGGCCGCGGTTGCGCGTCCTGCACGCTCCCCTGGGCTCGTCGCTGCCGTCCCTGCAGGAGACCACCGCGTTGCAAAATTCGTACGCCGGCAGGCACTGACCGTTGTTGCATCTGAACGCGCCCTCGGGACATTCTGCACAGGTCGAGAAATCTCACGTATAAATTAAAGTGAAATATCAGGGAGATGTGAAATACATGGAATGTGTAAGGTAAAAAGGTTTGTTTTTTCTCAGAAAAGTATTGGGTCAAGATTCATAGATACGCGTTCCGCTATGCTACTGCTACTGAATCACTTTTTCTGGGAAACAATAGTATTACCCATGGTATCTGATTATTTTATCTGCTGCAAATAATTAAGAATGTATCATTTACGAATCAGTATTTATACTGTTATAACGTTTGTTAAATACAAAAATTCGGTTTGTTAAGTAAAACGGAACTTATTTATAAATCAACCTAATAGAATATACAACAATATAATTACGATAAAGAATCACCTCCGCTAAGAGTAATTCATTTTTCTAACTGTAGAGAATGATAAAACGCGATTATGAGCGTTAATATTTATTAATATTTTTAACAGTTTTTTTTAGATATAATTCTCCCTTGCCCTGTAGATTTTTAATAATCGCTTAGGCCAGGACAGGAGAGCTTTATTGATTAATTCTTGAGAAAGTTCTCTCCGGACCTCTTAGCGTGTTTGAGACCCGTCATATCTTGAACTTTTTTTTCTCGCAGCTTCTGTTATAAATAGCCCCAGAACGAAATAATCCATCAGGGTTGCATCTGGAGACTTTGGAATCAATTCTTCTTCAAAAATGAATTTCATTTCGTCCCATGAACTTTAACCCTTAACTAGCACGCGGGGTGTCAAACACCCCAAAACGAATTTCTTCAAGTTTAGGCATCTTTCTCGGTCGGTTAAACATAAAATAAAAATGAGTTTTCTTATAAAAATCAAGATTTCAATTCAGAAAAAAGGGGCACAGGCGATCATGAAAATAAATACCTTTTTTTAAATACCCACTACAATCATAATTTTTTTCGTAAAGTACTCGATCTCAAGAACATCGTGTTAAATTTTTATCAAAAAATATTTATTTTTGACTGAGATATGATTTTTTTAGCAAAACAAGCCATTTTTCAACAAATTTATTTCAAGAATTTTTTTGAAGCCTCAAAACTAAAAATTTCATAGTTTAGGCTAATGGGTATCATTTTCCAGTGTTTAATGTATGTACTTGATTTTTTTCAAGCCTATTGGAGCCTCCATTTCGCCGTACCCAACGTTCAAAGTGTATGGGGTGTACAACACCCCGTGTGCAGATAACGTTCGATCGTGGACGTGTGCTAGTTAAGGGTTAAAATCGTTTTCGATATGTGCGATGGTGTGAAATATTAAGTCATTATGCAGAGCTGTTATTTATATTTGTTTCGAAGATTTCAAAAGTGTCTTTTTCGATCAATATGATCGAGAGAAGGCACTTTTAATCTTAAGATGACATCAAGAGTCACGGTAGTGTCTCGCGCCAAGTACACGCGGAGCGAGATATAAATTACCTCAATATCGCGGAAAAAAGTCATTAAAAATCGAAAATATTGATGATCACGGTTTTTTCAGCTTCTGTACATGCATGTCACAAAAACGCTTGAATCTTAATATAATTTACAAAAGAAATGGGCATGGAAAAGGCACGGGAGAATACCAACTTCGCCGATTGTTGCAGCCGATCTCGTCCTCGCCGCGAGAACAGTCGCGGTTGCCGTCGCACAGTCCGGACCTCGATATGCAGACATTGCTGTCGTTGCATCTGAACGACTGGACCGGGCAGCGAGGACCGGTGCACTCCTCGTCGGAGCCGTCGGAGCAATCGGCGCGGCCGTCGCAGACGAAGAACCAGCTGATGCAGCTACCGGACGACCGGCACTGGAACGTGCCTGGCGCGCAGCCGGTCCGCCGCGCGCTGCAACTGCCGTTGGTCGGCAAGCTGCAGTCGCACACGCCGCCGATGCACCGCGACATCGGATCGGCCATACGGCACTCCAGATCGGCGATGCACGGTAGCCCGAGACTGACGGCCGTCATTATCGCGCCGCTCTCGTGACGGTCCGTCTTTATTGGCGCTGAAAGGCGGAACGAATGAAATTGAATTGTGTGCTGTTAGTCCAGAATCGAAATCCCGTAACTTTAATCCGCCGATTTTTAATACTTCAAATCACGTCTGGTGTGGTCTGATAATTTTTCGTCGCAGAAGAATATATCTTTTAAAATATAAAGACGGTAAGTCTTACCGGAAGTTGTTGAGGTCGTCGTAACATGAGCGAGCTCGGTGACTTCCGCCTCGATAACGACAGCATCATCATCGTCAGGAAGCTCATTTGGTCCGGGACGATTGTTGGATCCGGGTCTTAAGCTCAATGACGGCCTCGTCACTATATTCACCGGTATCAATTGATTGGGCGGTTCCGTCGACAGAAGCATCGTTGCGTTCTTTAACCAAGATATCTGAACACCTATCCAAGAGAGAATCAAGACATTGGATCGCTTATAATCATAATTAATATCAGCTAATAATCATAGTATATTTATTACCTAATTAACGCGCTCGTCGTGTATATAACGCAATTGGAAAATCGTTGAAAGTGATAATGGAGGATAATGAAATATCGCGTGTGGGGATCACTTGTGATCTCCGTGTGGGTTTTCTTTGTACGCGCTCGCAGAAAGATGCCACTCGTGTTTCGTTAATGATCGCGCTAATTAAGAATGCGAATCGCCTCATCTCGTTTAATCCGCTCGAGCACATTCGGGCCAGAATACGAGACCGTTCGGTCTCTCGCGAATTCCCGTTGCGTCCGTGTGCACGGAAAAGCTGATTATATCGGATAAAAGGCGCGTGAAACCCGGAGAGGTGATGATGCAGCCTGATACGATTCCCCGCACAACGTACGCGTTCAAGGATTACTCCCTGAGAATGTTAAGTGGCTTATAGAGAAGTCAGGTATCACGTGTGCAGCTCGTTACAAGTTTGCGGCACTCGATGGAGTACAAAGTTTAGAATACAATTCACGTGATAATCTCAAAGCTCTGTTTTCACACAAGGAAATACAAGATTTTTTTAATACTGGGAGCAAATTTTTTCTAAGAAAGTAAAAAAACATTATACAAAATGAAATATTAATATATAATTAATGAAACTAATTTCTGTCTAGAATAGAATGATTCTTGAGATTTGTTGTGATAAGAAATGGTTTCCTCCAAATTTTGACATTAATACTTATTCGAGTCATGGATGAAATCATTATTTACGATAGAAAGATATATTATTAATTTTTGTTATACTTTTACTTCATGCATATATTAATTATTTATTATATCAATTTCTGAACTGACTCTATTTATAAATTCTATAATATAACGATCTGAATGGCACATAGTTGATCCAATTTTAATTATAGGTCAACTCCGGTATATACGCCGCAGCTAAGGGAAACTTAATTTATCGAGTACTATTTACTATGTTTAAGGCAAATGAATTATACCAATAAAAACTTTATACTGTCTGCTACTATAAAAAAATAGAAATATAAAATATTCATTCGTTGTATTTAATAAAAAAAACTTTTAGAAACTCTTGCATTTTTGCCATATATCCCAGAGGGGTGGGTTATATGACATTCATGGGTGAAATGTACGCCTTATAAAAAATTACAAATAATGTTTATAAATAAGGCAATAAAATGTCATAATAAGTTATAAAATGTGTGTAAGAAGTTTATTAAGATGTAAGAATGATAAACAAATTATAAAACTGAAAAATTTTAAAAAGAAAATAGAAGAGCGATAGATGCATTAAAGATTATTGTTATACGATCCAAAAAAAGAAGGAAAAAGAACACATAGGAGATTTCGAGTTTTACAAAGTGTCTGTACTATGGCATAAATACCCGCATGCTAACTTGCCGTATATTCCAAACAAGAGGGATATACAAGATATTAAGTTAAACAAAAAATACAAGAGCTATGCACTTGTATTTTGCTGTATTCCATCCTTTTACTATCCCTTTACATTTATGTATCATGAAATAACCATTAAACCTTTTACACTCTTTACAGTAATCATTTTATGTAGGTCGTAATATATGATCGCGCTTCTTACTACGGTGAGAAATCGATTCAACTCACGACGGTTTCATTAATATTAATAGTAAAGAACTGAAATTACAACACAATACTAATATGGCATAAAGGCACATAACAGAATAATTTCGAGCAAGTACCTTCATTCCTTCTATTTTTTCTGACATATGCGGCGTACAACCCCGCGCGACGTAAATAATGGAGTTACCCTACCTGTATCTTGTTCTCCTTCGATCTCGCCCTTTTGTCCTTCGGTGACAGTTTCCTTATCGCGTTCGCTCTCAGTGACTTCCCCTATTATCGGCTCCTGAGAGAGAGGTAGATGCTCCGGAAGCGGCGCAGGCCTCACGAGACTGTCAGGTCGACACACGTTGCCCTCGCGGCGCATCGGAGCGGTGCATTGGCAGCGACCGAATAAGTCAGGAATGAGAAAATCGCAGTGCGACTCGGGATCCCAGAGACGGCAGTGAGCGTGCTCGTAGCATACCTCGCCGAGTTTGGCCGCTGCAAATTAGATTCGTTTCTCGGTTTACGAACTTGCGCACGCTACGAGTCAATCTCGTTTGCCAAGAGCCATTGTTATAAGACTTTTTACCTATTGAGGTCCAAAGATAACTAAGTTACACCCATAATTCTTAACTTACCGCGAAAAAATTACGTTTCTTGATAAGAAAAGTATAAAAAAATTTCGATAAATGAATAGCCTGTATTTATTCTCACTATTATCAATTTTTTACCTCATATCTGAGTAGTCGAATTGGTAAAGATGCCCGTCATGGAGGTCCAGATTCGAACTTCGACTGTGGTGATATTTTTTCACAATAAATTCTTTACAGTGATTTAATAAAGATGCTTATAGTAGCATGAAAAATTAAATCGATTATCGATTTCAGTACGTGGATTTACTATTCCAGCAAAGAACTGTTTTAAGAGTTTTAACACAGTTTAATTGGAAAAAATATATATATAATTCTCACACAATTATTAAGCTAATCCAGCCAAGATCCAGAACGGACTGTAAATAGTGTTTTTTCTCTAATTGATTATAAATTTTTTGTAATGTTTAACTTTTTACAATTATTTCATAATCTTTTCTTATTTTAAATAACCAATACCGATTTGTTATAAACGGTTTATTCATATATAATTTACGTACAAATATTTTGGAGAAAATATTACTATACAATCGTATCTCAAGTATAAAACTTCTGTAAATAAATGAACGCTTATTGTTTCTATCCACGTAAGACGACCCGCTCGTGAAGGTATCGTCAATGTATTTTTACGATGACAATAAATAGCCGAGATCGTTAGCGCAGGAAGTCGCGATGATCCCAGCATCGAAAACGGCGCAGTAACCGGCTGTCAGCGATCGAAACCAACTCTCAATAAATCAAGAGAGAGAGAGAGAGAGAGAGAGAGAGAGAGAGAGAGAGAGAGAGAGAGAGAGAGAGAGAGAGAGAGAGAGAGAGAGAGAGCGAAAGAAAGTATACGATCCCTCGGAATGTATTTCCAAGGTATGCTAGGTAGTGTGTGCACGTGTGTACCGCGCTCGATGAGCCGAGAAGGAGAAGATCACATAAATTAGAATTTTCTCTGCGGGACTCTAACTACGCTTCGCCTAGCTATTTATCATCGATCCTTTCACCGACGTGCGTCGTTCCACGTCGCTAATGATTGCCTTAATGTCACGCGAAGACAGCTACCAACGGTAACATCAAGGAACACGAGCGGATAGCTTATTATAGTGCCTATCGATCCACCCTGATGTATTAATATACCGATTAAGTATGATGTCATTGCACGTTATTGTTTCGCAATCGATCGGATGGGAAATTAAGCTTGCTTTAATTCCGCTTTTTGTAGTCTGAATTCGATAATGGATTCTAAGAATTAGATTCAGTGCTCTAATTATATTCATAAAAATTTATGTTTTTATGGATTTTGATTTACGCAACTTTGCGGCACGTGATCAAACATTCTCAATTGCAGAGATAACGAAGGTTAGTCAGCATACACTTACGTCCTAGACAGGTATGCCTGCGAAACTGCAAGTGTCCCTCCTCGCATCTGCACACGCCCTCGAGGCAGCTGCTGTTCGCAACTTTCAAGGAGCATTGTTCCTTCACGAGACAATCGTTGCCCAGTAGAGTCGCTGCAACATTAGAAGATATCAGCATCTCTTACATTACCGCGTAAAGCAGTCTCCTTTACTAAATCTCTTTCAGTAAATAACAACTAAGTATTCCTTAATGATTTTTCAATAAGGCTCTTCGCGTAATCTAACGCCATTAAGTTAAATCTATCCCTTGCAAGTCTCTGAGATTTTTTTGCTATAAAGCGAATGTTCAAGGACATCGATTTCGGTCGAGAGATGAGAGGGAAAGAGAGCTGTGGTTGGAGGAGGTAAAAGGGTACTTTGGCGGACTTACATTCGAGACAATGGGTTCCATTGTAGCCGGCGAAGAAGGGCTGACACCGGCAATAACCCAAGTAGCAGTGACTATTAGCGATCCCGACCTCACACTCCCGGTCTCGGTTGCACTCATCGCCGAGCCTCACGCTCGTCGAAGTGGGCGAGGATGAGGCCAATCTCTACAAGAAGATCGAAGATGAGTTCTGCTCTCCCTTTTAGCGACCCAGTTTTGCGAGCTAGACAGCAGCTAGACAAGATTTTTTTGGATTCTAACGGAAGATTTGTAAGCGAGCTTCCTTTAACGTCAAGTTATAATTCTTTTATGCTTATAATATACTTATGTATTTAATTAAATACCTATTGTTATTGTCATCATAATGTACGCATTTACAGTTTCAGACGAATACAAACTAGTTCTAAAAGAGAGAGGAGTAAGAAGAATTTCTAATATAATATAACAATAAGATTTACGCGTATAATTTAATAATAAATTCAATATTTAAATTATATTAATAAATTAATATTCTAAATTTGATAATAAATTCAGTCCGATTCAAAATTAAAAACTTTGCTTGATTTCAGAATTTTTAGTTTTCAGTTTCTTTTCCTACTGGAAAGAGTAGAAATAAATTTAAGTGTTTTTCCTCTTTTTTACTTCTTGTTCACTTAAAACCAGGACATATTTGAAATTATTTTGTATCTTTTTCTTTCAAAAACACTTTATGAACATTCTCACGAGCATACACGTATCGACCCTGTTTCTTTTCTAATTTCATTAGAGTGGCACAGAAAATTTGAATCAATTATTTAGTGTATCATTTAGTTGAAACGACGATCCAACGACGTCGTTTCGAATCGATCCACGGTATCGTCACACAATAATATCAAAGAGGCAATAATATCAAATGGCTAAAAGCTACCAGAAAGTCTGCTAAGCGATCAAGAGACACAGTGTCTCGCGCCAAGTACTTACGCGCGTAGCGCGACAATTTCCTACATTCCCCTTTTCCCTAGAGAGCATTTCAATGCACACAATCGACGCATTCGTCGCGCTACACAAAAAGTACTTACACGATCAGACAATTGCGCTCCGTGCTACGAACTTCCGTTTCTGCAATCATGCGAGAAAATGGTTTGTAGGTTCCCCGATGCAAGGGCACACGAAGATATATACGTGACAAACCGTTTCACGAGAAACGTTGAACATTTTCTCATTTTCAAAACTTCGTGCATCAAAATGTACGTAAAAATTTTAATTTGATGCATCTGCAAGTCCACGAAATGCATTGCAAATCGAAATGTGTCATTTTAGCTGAAACTCTTTTTACACATGTCTTGCCGTTTTAAGTCATGTCATTTAACGCGATTGAACGTATTAACTTTTAATATTTAATTTAATACGATTAAACATGTTATTAACCCTAGACAGCCTTTATGAATTTTCTCATACGTGAAAGGCCAAGCGGGGTAATAAATTACCCCAAACTTGTACCGCGTGTATAATGTTTCTATTTGTTGTTAGAAAACTTTGTAATAGATATCTAATTTTATTTGCTCTTTAATAGGGAAGACGATAGTAGTCATCAGTTTGTGGTAATAAAAAAAAAAACAGTAAAAAAATTTCGAAAAACAAACCTTCGAAAACGAACCTTCCTAAGTCAGGGGCGTAATTTGAATTTCGCGTGGGATAACGTACCCCACAAAGGCTGTCTAGGGTTAAATGACGTAATTTAACGCGCAAGAAACATGTAAAAAGAGCTTCATGTGCCATTTTTAGACATTTGTACGTGTAAAAATAACACACTTGGATTTGCAGTGTGTGGATTACACGGTATATAGTTTTTATTATTCGTAACCCACATACGTTGGTGCATCAGGAGTCAAGGCCGAGACGCCTCGATGTGCATCCCGGCGCTTTTCACGGTGGATGCGTCTTACTTGCGCCGTTCTCGTGACCTTCCAGAAGCCGCTTCCGCGGTTGTTCTTCTATGTCGAACCACCGCGTTTGCACCGGGCAGGTGCCAAGCGAATACGTGCCCAATGCAGTTTTCCCTTCCTCTCTTCCTCTCTCTCTTTTCTTCCCTCTTCCCTAATCGCTTCCCGGTTTCCCACGATCTCCAAACAATGCTTGCGCACTTTTGTGCACATTCACTAGCTCGGTATACTCCAACGAGCAACGTGGCCGTTTATGTCAAATAAATTAATACAATATTATTTATAATATTGTTACTGCAATGACGAATAAAGTTTTGTCATCTGTTTACAATCAACCTCGTCAAAACTAATGTGAGAATCTTTAAGAAAAAGTTTCAATTTCAAATTAGCCCGAAAATTCGGAAAAGACGACGTTCGAGAATACAACAACTTATTCACGTTGAGAGAGAAAGTGACTCTTACATTTTTATGAATTTTATTTTTATAACTTTCAAGAACTTCCTTTACAGTTTCGAATAATTTCTATATGAATAAAATTGGGAAATATGACATTTTCTGTTTAATAGTATTCACGTATACATATACATTTAGTCTTTTTTAAAATGTCGTGGCTCTCTTTTTTCGCTTCTCACATCGCTTTTTTCCATAGGAACACGGAAATACAAAGAACGCGGGGCATCGGTTAAATCGCCGGCCTACCCCGATACTCAACGGTGGAAGTGGAAATGGAAATGGAATCGCGCGTACTCGCAGCAGATTCGCGGCTGCACGCTTTAAGCACCGCAAGGTGACACGGCATCCGTTGCGCGCCTATGCACCGTTAGTGCACCGTGCGCCTCAAGCTGGGTGGCGTGCGCAACATTATTCGGAGGAAAGTCGGCGAATCTTGCCGACGATCGCCTATGGTAACGCTTGAGCAGTATAGTCATAAGATTTTATTGCCAAAGCGCGGTTATTGCCGTCGAGTCTACTAATGTGACCGCGCCGCAACGGATTACCGATCCCAATGCGCCGATTACCGTATCGGAGAATTGTGTGGACTCGGTCCGCTCGTGTGTCCCGCGGATATATATATAATATATATCTCCGAAGAATGTCCAGGAATCCCGCCTTTATCCCGTCTTGAAAGGAAAAGAAACCACGCGAAGCGAAGAGATCCTTCGCATTTTTCTAAGCTGTTGTTCCGCCAGCCTCACTCGGATCTTTCCTCTGCGTTTTATTGCCCTTCTTATGAGCGGAAAGATAGCGAGAGGAAGTACGGAGTTTTCTAAGAGTATAAAGGATATTATCTTTGAAAAACAAACCACGATTAAGGGGGGACTCTACTATAGCCGGTCGAAAAATAATGATTTTTTGGAATTTTTTTTAAAGAAAACTATAAGTGATATTGGATTAATTTTTTTTGTGATATAAAGAGGCATTCTTAAAGAAGAAAAAGATATTTTGGTTTTTCAATGTTATTAATTTTTATCGTGTGTGTTGGCGCGTTTTTCTCAAAACTACTTTTTCCAACTTTGCGTACAGAATAACTCAAAAAGTAATCAATCAAATAACTTTCGCCACGCACGATTCGATTCCTTACATTTTTCTCCAGGGATTGAACCTACCGCTACATTTTATTGTTTATTTATAACATTTTTATCAACAATAGAAGATTGATTTTTTGATCGAAAAAAATGTTACTTTTCTTACGATTGCTGTAACTTCCTCAATTTTTCATATTTTTATTTGCAAATAGGTTCAATCCCCGCGTAATTGATTAAGCTTTAAAGAAAATTTTTGTTTTTTGCTTTCAAATAACTCAGCTCGTTGCTACATTGTACGCAGATAACCGTTGCGCTACCGACATTGTGCCACAAAATTGTACGCCAACACAATAAAAATTAATGAAATTGAAAAAAATATATTTTTTTTCTTCTTTAAGAATGCCTCTTTATATCGCAAAAAAAATTAATCCAATATCACTTTTAGTTTTCTTAAACAAAATTCCCAAAAAATCATTATTTTTCGCCCGGCTACAGTAGAGTCCCCCCTTAAGCATTGAAACGAAGCGTGAGAATAAAGCTGGATTGAAACGTTTCCTTCTGCCTGTTTATGCCGTCTTTTTAATCAATATGTGTATCGTTATACGTATAATAGCGAGGACGCTGACGTTTATTAAACGTAATTGAATATTAACATCATATAACATTGCAGATTGATGAGTATTTAATTATTTCTTAATTATTGATCAATTACTATCATTTCTTACTTCAATATTATATAAATTATTATATAAATTATAAAATGATTAAATAAGATATAAAAGAGATAGAGAGGAGAAGAGAGATACTTATCTATCCATAGCGGTATCTCAAGAAACAAGAATTTCTCATGTAAATTTGTACATAGTCATGTATATAAGTAAGGAATTCTTCAAAGATTTTCTCTTGAGAGACGACTAAAGCACAGTTTTACATAAGATACAACGAGAGTTTTTCTTATCGTTAAGATCTTGGGAGACACAGGCTTGACTGTTTCAACCTTCCCGTTTCAGAAAGTACGTATATAGATGCCGTGTACGTAGTTACCGTAAAACCCGAAAACATTTCCGTTTTACCGTCCGATTTATTATCCATTCACGGGATAACTTTTGCGTCGTCCCGTGCGCGGCCAGGCGGTTTTCAGCGGTTGAACGGTAAAACGGTCGATCGGATGCGTTCGCGCAACGGGGATGTACGTCTCTAAAAGTCTAAAAGAATACGCATACGCGTTTTTCGCGTGCAGGTTGAAAGACAAAATTGCCGTGCACTCTGAATTGCGAGCAGCCGTCTTACGCTTGACGGCGATAATCCGTAAACGCGTCGCTCGAGCGGAACCGCGCGGATTCGTCGACCACAGAGTGGCCGTCCCATTGATGAATAATGGATGCGCTTTCCTGAATGGACGCGTTATTTCAACGTCGGCGCAACGTTCTCGCCGTCTTCTCCGGGAAAAATCGAAGTAAAGGCACGTGCGTATCCGCGCGTCCGCCAAGCGTCACGCTTGGTCTTCGCGGAGCGTGAGAGCTCATTATTTATCAATCTGTATACTGCTATACTATCTGTTGCTTTCCCTGCAAAACACGCGATTGCGAGGCGTGTACATACACATTTCATCTCTTAGTAAAGTAACAGTCGGACGAAGTCACGCATATGTGGGATATCAAAGAAATTAATCCACCTTCGAAAGAAAGAGGAAGAGAGAGAGAGGGTTAATCGGCCGTTGCACGCAACGCCGCATGCGCGTGGAAATACAGAGCACGAGCCCAGCGTGCGTAGCGCTGCATCCAAGGGTGGCAGGATGGAATTTTATATTCAACGCAAACGCCTCCCGCCGGCTCTTAATTACGCCTAACGAGCCGAGCCAATTTAAACGCAGAACAGATGAGCAGTCACGAGCCGTGCCGAGGAGAAGCGCGTCGAGGACGATCGCGATCTGTGTAACGCCGCGGTTCCCACGCGGAAATTCCGTTCGCGCTTCAGCTACGATCCTGAAGGATGGCGGAACGCAAGGACGCCTTTCGTTCGATCGAACAATAATCTAAAGACTCTATTCTAAAGGAATCGAATAATTTGAAAAATTAATATGATAGAAAAACAAAGGATTTACTCAAAATCAATTGCTTTTATTATGCGAGATAAACTTATTCGACATTAATAATTTTTAATTTAATGATAGAAAGTTAACAAACATTGAAATACAATGGATATTTTACAATGTCTTTTATATTTTATGAATATTATAGCTATAAAAAATCTATCCGTTTTATTTTATATTTTACATAAATTTAATTTCAATTTTATGCCAAATATTATTACATGCGATTTTTTGTCATTTTTCGCTCACAGTCAAATTTTCTGGTTCAAAGAGGAAGATGTTTTATCTGATGGAATTCAAGGATAAGAGTTTGCACTTGTTAAATATTCGTGAAACAAAGCGCACGTAAGATAGATCTCAGATCCCACCGTTTTCTCGCGCGTCTTCTTCGGACTTTTATGGCGGTGGTTAAATTATGGTTCAGTTAAGTATAATCGCGCGGATGCGCTCTCTCTCTCTCTCTCTCTCTCTCTCTCTCTCTCTCTTCCTCCAATAGACACCATGGAATGCGGACTGCGTCTGTATCCTTTCTTCCGCTTGGACGTAATCCCATTATAGAGAGTGAGTGTGAAAGGGACAGGCCACATGCAATCGCCGCACTTGTATTCACACAGTATGGATACCGATTAAATGTATTTCTGATCAATTAGACATCCAATAAGTTTATAATGATAAGCCACATTCTGGATATCCATTACCATTGCATTTACTATTCGCATTCTGAAATTTCGATCGAGGTGAAGCGTTTGTAGGTCACTGCACGGATTACGAGAGATCTATTCCTCGATAATGTTTCGTTCCGATCGATCATGCAATCGATTTCAACAGTTTTATAATCACAGTTAGATTCGACGTCGAAAAACAATTTAATATCATTCCGGAGTCACGATTAGAACACTATTAGCAACTCAATCACGTCGTATAACTCGGTTGTAACTTCTCTCCTTATCGATCTCCTCAACGTAATACACTCGATATTCCTCGCACACGAAGCAGATTCGTACGAGTGCTTATTTCTCCGCCAATCGCGATCGCATTGTTACGCATCGCGGTTACGCGCACGTGCACATATACGTACATGCGAGGCCTCGCGCGCGTGCGGCCGCGCAGTGAACGATGCATCCTCACTTCTGGACTGGCGTTTTGTACAGAATTGCATTGTCCGAATAATTCTTCGCGGCCGCATCAAGATCACCGTTTCCATAAAAATGACTGCGATCGTAAAACTACGGAGAGAAACGTGTTGATGATACGCGATAACAACAGAAGTCATTAACAGAAAAGATGTAAAAAAAAACATTTCCTTTTTGCTTCGTAATGAAACAAGCAAAGCTCGACAATTACATGTTTATTTAAACGTTTATCGAATTCATTTACCACTTATAAATCTTGTGGCTTATTAACTCTTTGCGGTCCAAACTATTTATCGCAAATGACCGAGGATCAAGTACTTCGTCCTCAATTTCATCAAATATAAATCAAAAAAATTTTATTACTTGGAGGAATTTATGGAGATTCCAAAATATAGTGCCGATTACAATCGCGTAAAGCGATTCACTGAAATTGCTTGAAAGATCACGCGATAAACTACCGTGACCGCATTATGCGAGTTGAGTTCATAATATACCTATTTGCGATATTTAGGATTGCAAAGGGATAAAGGAGGGCGAGAAACATTTGCGTTCGAGATCTACATTCACAATTGCGCCGGTCTCGGTTCTTCCAAGCATTTCTCAGCTAGGAACGTTGATTGCTCTCGACGCCGACGGACGATATCCCGCACGATCGTAAATAACCGCGACCGGCAATTTATGAATCAATTGAGACGATGGGATTCCGGAGGATTGAATCGGAATAATTCGACGCGACGTCGTTAATTACTGTCACGGCGTGGTTACGCGGCGCGACGCGCCCTTAATGCAGCCGTAAATTCTGTCGCAGCTGCAACGAGCGCGATCGCGCGATGCGCGATCGAGAGATACGCGCGTCCCGAAGGATTGAATTTACGAGCGCGTGCCGTCGCTGTCACGCCGACAATTTCACGGTCGGCAACGTGCGAAATAATCTTCACGTTTCGAAGCCCGCACACGATAGCGTTATTACGAATGTAAACGATGCGATGGCCGCGATCTTTGCGCGGAATCGGAGTCGAACGACTCTGGAAACGCACGCTGCACACGTGCTCCTTTCATTTTTACAGGGTAACCTCACCAGCTATTCCAGTTTCCATCCACGGTCTTTGTCAATTGCCGATCGATCTCTTGCTCGCAAGAATTTAAACGAGTATTTATTATTTCACCAACAGCTTTTTTCTTTATTTCACTTAAAACATTTTTGTATACATATTTTATGCATATTAAGAAAATGTCGATAAACGTAAAATATATAAAAACTTATATTTAATTGTGCATCTTTGAAATTTAGTCTCTAAACGTTAAAGTTCCCCCATTGAACTTAAATCGTCTTTAAGATTAAAGATTTTAGTCGTTTTATTGCGATGCGCGGTAGCGAGAGATCTCAATCTTACCGTGTCCGTACGTACCTATATCTTCAAACGCGAAAATCATTTCTTCACAAAAACGAGTAGCACGACGTATCCTTATGCAACGAACCGGCTGCATTGCACTATCGATTTCAGATAATTGCATGGCCCGGGAGCGTCGATTTTCCCGGCGTAACATGCATCTCTCGCGGTCATTAGCGCGCTCTCGGTCGGGTCAGAAAACGCGTCGAAAAATCCAATCGTTGCCGCGAGAATAATCGTCGGGCGTCAATTACAAGGTATGGCGATGCAATTCGCACACCGCGATGCACGGAAGCATCGGACGGTCGCAATTATCTCATGGGATACCGGTACCCGGTTTCCAACACGTACATGTATTGGTAAACTCGAGCGTTTCCCCGGCTATCCGTTCTCGCCCGTACATGGGAATCGCGTTTCATACATGCGTACCGTGAATTATAACTCGGGGTAAAGCGGGGGAGGGGGGGGGGAGGAAAGGTGAGGTGGGGAAAAAAGGTCCGCACTTGGGACAAACTCGTCGGGAAGAAAAGCTGCAAAAACTGAAGATGACTTGCTCGACTCGTGGTACTCTTAATTACCGTTGCCTGCATCTGCAATCTTCTCAAGGTGAACCTTCTTGCACTAATCTTTCATATTCCTGTCAATCTTTTTCGTATGCAAATAGTGCAAGTTGGAGCAATTTTCTTGTTAACTACGCATTTGTTTCTGCGAGGATTATCTTCCAGGTAATCGTTCCTGCGTACAGGGTATCTTACGAAACTTGAGAAATAAATATATAATTTTAGGAAAAAAAAAGTAATCCATAATTTCATATCGTAAGAAATAAATAAGAAATCTTAAAACAAGATCCCCACCTTTTATTTTAATACAGATTCTCTCACAAACTCAGAGTTGACCTTCCGTAAAAAAAAAATGGCAAAAGGTGATAATTCTTGAATTATAAACAAATAAAATATCGCGGCTTTACTTTTATGTGAAGCTAAATAGATTTTGTCTCAACAAAATTTTAATCTCTCAGTATTATGAAGAAAGACAACTCTTTTTAATCAAATCTTTGCTAAGAAAATGTCAAAAAATTTTCAAATAAATTTGATTCGACTACTCGACCTATCCTACACATTTTCTGTATATCTTTTCTGGGACATCCTGTATAAGGGAGCATCGATATCGGTCTCGTGGAACCGCTCGCGGAATGAAGTCGCTCGCAGTAACAGATGCGACAGCAACAAGAAAGACTCGAAAGGCGAAGGTACCCTGCATAATGCGAGGAAAAGGAAAGAAACGAGCCAATATTCAGCCGCATCGTTACAGATGGGATTGCAACTACCGTTGCGTGGAACTAGGAGGAGGCGGAGCTCTTCGAGTTCTGTTTGCCTGCAAATTGGCCTCCGTGGTCGTGGCCGATCTATTTCCTCCAGCCCTTCACCTCTTCCTTTCTTCCCCTGGCCACGAAAACAATGGGTCTGTTCTTGTTAGCATGGGTGGATCTATAGGGAAACTAATGAAACTCGGGCTCGATCTTGTGTGAGCACCGTGGAATAATTTTGTTCCACAATGCCGAGAAGTTGCGCGATATGGAAACAATTGCGTTTTCTGGATCTTTGGTCTTGAATTGCAGAATGTATCTGAAAGTATGTCGTTTGCAGATGTATCGTAAGAGAATATTTGAGATAGACCGTGACTATTTTCGTCTAACGTATAATATCAGCGTAGAACGTTGCTTGCGAATTTGTTCCAAATGACTGTTGTAAGAAGACTAAAACGTCGGCGTTGGTATTCCATATTCATGTCTCTTATATTTATTTAGGATAAGACAACGCGAGGGGTACGCGCTTTTTAATGTTTGCCTGCTTAAATATATACCGTGCAGGATACCCTAAAAATTATTCAGGTCTCCATAAAGTGCGTCTCGCTTTCCGGCAGCACTTTCCAAAGTATTTTTCTCTTCCCTTTTTCCTTCAAAGCTTGGCTTTTATATGTATATGACACTTTGGTGCATTTAAAATAAGAATATATGCAGTCGAACAAAGCGAGTCTATTGCAATTCAATATTTCTGAACTTTTTTTTCACGACGGCAAAACGGAAATGCATTGACGCGCTCCTTTGCGAGTCAATTCTCGATATGTCACGCACGTGCGAACGCGCCCGCTATCGGTCTAATAAAAGAACGGCTAATGTTTAATTCAATGTTCCACACGACACGCCGAATTGCCGATGAGCGGACGCGTGGAGACCCGTTGCATTAATAAAAAGATGAAATTGCATATCGAATATGCGCTTAAATAAATTTATAATTAAAATTTTTGGCCCAGTAAAAAATAACTAAATAAATAAATTATAGAATATTATTGAACGTATCTCGTTTAAAACAAATCTCCAAAATAAAATCTGTGCTTAATTCATCTATATCACGAACGCAATATCGCAATTGATAAACTCGATCAATAAAAAAATTACATTGAGTTGTCATCGCAAAAGCAGATGTATTAATTAATCGGGCAGTAAATAAGAAATTAACGATCAATTCCGTACGAGTGAAAACGAGTTCCTGTAATACATCCATTTCTTGCGGAAAAGGTGCGCGGTGTAAAAGGCGCGATACCGTAACGCGTAAGACGACGCGTAAGAAGAGACGGCTATCAGCCTCTGCTATTCGCGACCATCAATACGCAAGAGTTTTATGGCGGTTATTAAAGCGGGTTAGGCATGAGGGCAATAATGCTACACTTTGTTCGTACACTTAGCACGTACGTTTTAAAGTAAAATATTTGCTTCCCGTCACGGAGCCCCGGACGATAATCCAGGGGGGAGCCGCCGCGCCGCGACCCGGAATGCATTCTTCTTTAACACCACTCGCATATTCAACGACGACACCTCGACGCCGGTCGACGTGTCAGAGTCCAACGACCCACGAGGTCAGGTAAGAATTATTGTGATTCTACATGCGTGCAGACGAACGTAGTTCTGCCGGAAGACCGTCGCGGCGGGTCCTTAACCGCGGAATCGTCCGGCATTGATAATCAAGGGTTTTTTGACGAATTCAGCCGCTTAGAAAGCCTCGCGTACCTCGCGTGTACCTCGCGTGTACCTCGCGTCTACAGCTGACATTAATAGAATTTCAATCTTGCCGAGAATGACCTTGACTCGGTGAAGAGTATAGAGGTACCGGTGGCTTAAAAGAGATTTCCCCACCTGTGTGTTCGTTACGTGGGATGCGTAATAAACAAGTATCTACAACGGTTCGACAGTCTGCATTTTCTCACGCGGATGGATGAGCACAGGAATGATAATGGCAAAGTCGTTTAAACTTCCGATCATCGTGGGCGAGTGAGAAATAGTTTCTTCGCGCATCAATGCGAGAAGTGAACATCGCATCGCATGGTAAACAGATCGGGAGATCGGCGATTACATTAAAGAAGTTCAAGAAACGATACGTTGCCCAAAGAAAAGAAGTCCCTAATACGGTTTTCTAAGATAAAATTGGCCTTTTTTAATGTCATAATTTAATCTTTAATCATTGTTTTATTCGAGTTTATCCCCTATCACGTGCGAAGTTACGAGGGGTGAATCCAGACATGTACAGGGTGGTACAATTTACACTGATACGATTCACGATATAATAAGCATCTTCTAATGTTTTAGCGACTGGCGTCGATTACCGGCTCCGGCTAATATATTAGCTATCTCGATGTCTCGAAGTGGGATCAGCGCGACGTAATCACGGCGTCACGTTACACGCGAGATACACCTGCGTTACAAGCGATCTTACGCCGAGTCGCGCGTCCACGTGCCCAAAAGAGTCGCCCACGCAAACGCTTCGAAGGGGAACGACCCGGAAACAATCCGGAGGAGGCTAAAATCCAGAGTACATTCGTGGAGTACAATTCGACAACTCACCAGGCAATTGATCATCGTGCACAGGACGAGGACCGTCCCACGATTTCCGCGCATTATTTCCGCTTTGCTGGCCACGCGGCTCCTCCGAGTCGAATCGATTTCCCGCTTCACCTGCGGCCGTACTACGCGCATATATCACCGCCGATAACGAGCGCGATCGTTAAGCGCGTTGCCCACAGGGGGGTTGGTTGCGTGACGGCGGCACGAAGAGGATGTAAACAAGCGTGTAGCGGCCGGTGCCTTCTCCGCGATGTGACGCGCGTCTACGCGTGCGTGTGGATGACTGAAACGAGACTGAACGGACCCCCGTCGGTCTGGCTTTTGGCGCGGGAGCAGCAAGAGGAACGGAAAAGCGGCCAAGACGGGGCACGGGGCCCGTCTGCTCCCACCTTCTCCTCGCCACGGTCTTGGACTCCCTGTCTTCTGAGCTACCTCCTCTTCTTCCGCCACCTTCTTCGTCTTCTTCGTCTTCGATCTCGTTTCAGTCAAACGAAGATGGGAGACGAAGACAGTTGCGCTTCGATGGGTACTTTAATTTAAAATATTGTTCAGATAATCTACACAGATTTGTTCTATTTATATTTCGAGTTTATTGTATATAAATAAATTAAAATAACACAGTTTGTTTCGTTATTATTTTATACTAACGTAGACAGATATGAATTACATACTCTAAGACAATACTAGTTTTGATTGATGTTAGTGTCGATACAGTGCGTTCCGTGACAGAACATTTGTACAGTAAAGCTCTGCATCCAGCTCACAAAGCCGTAGCTAAAGGTTCAAGATAAATAGATAGAGAAAGGGAGAGAGAGAGGTTTGTCACAATTTTATCATACAAACTTTCTCTATCTTTCTAGTTTTTCCTTTTCCTTCAAAGTGCCTTGCTTGGCTTTGAACGGAGCAACGTTTATCAGTAACCATCTATTTATAGAAAACATTTTTTAAAATGCTTTTATAAACAGAGGAATATTTATAGTTTAAAGGCTCGTCTACACGTAACGTTTTGTCGTCAGTCTTGGATGATCATGCCAGACCGATCAGACAAAACGTTACGTGTGGACGGCAAGTTTGTCGACCTCACAAAAGACAGACGAGCTGGAGCTTTGTTTTTAAGCAAGACGGCAGACAAGTCGTTGCATGTAGACGCACATCCGTCTAATCGGTCAAATTCCGCGACTTAGAGCTTGTTTAGAAATTATAGTTGTATACTTAAGCTCCCCTCCCACTCCTCCCAGTCGCTAAAAATCTTAATGTTGCGGTGAGTCTCTCATGGGGGGGTGATAGCCCTTCTCATGGCAGTGTCTTGTTTTTCTATTTGGGGTTGCTAGCGTTAATAGTTTGCAGTACGTGTCCATATCCATACGTAAATATAATTACGCCAATCTTCTGGTTCCTGCCGTAATTCACGGAGCAAATTGACATGAGAGAATCTATCCCTCTTGAGTAACCATTCTCGAGACCACTATGAGCAATGCGCAAATTTCTTTTTTCTCAATCTCAGCGCGCATAATGAAATTATCGTGAAATCAACGGTGCTTCATTTATGGTGCTTTTGGAAAGACTGAGTAAAAGACTAAGCGAAAGACACTAAGCATGAGTAGTGTACAGCCGCGTGTTTTGCGTCGTCAAACTTACCTTATCATGCAAGACTGAACGTTATGTGTAGACCAGCCTTAAGATGAATTAGATGCGAAGCTTCTCTTCTCTCTTTCTTTGTCTTTTTTTTTTATATTTCTTTCTGCGGAACATTGGTCTTATCATTACTGGACAGGAAACGACACGATTAATTATTTAACAATGAATGCTTCAATTAAAAATAGTTTTCAGATATTCTGGATAATTAATAGAAATAGATAAACACTTTTTATTTTAAGGCAAACGTTTGATTAAGTCGTTTAATGAGTTAGAAGCTATCATATATTTCTTCTTTTTTCCTTCTCGGTTTTTCCGCGTATTCCGTTTTCTCGCGATGACAAATAGAGCGAAACGTATCTTTTTTATTTATTAAAGCAAACATCTTCCGCATTTTCTGAAAAATGTAATAAACACAGCTGCGTGTCCTCGTTGCGCTTGGAAAGCGGGTGAGATCTAATCCGTCCTGATAATAATAGCTCGTACAACACGCAAGAAAATTGACACAGAGCCGCCGGACGGAAGAGCGGCGAGAAACCGGCGGCCGGCTAAACGCCACATTTTACGGCGCATCGCAATGTGGAATCGCTGCGGCGACTCGAAAGGCGTATAGACGAGCGAAGAAACGTCGCTTTGGCGAACAGGAAGTAGCGCGGCGTGGACTACGTCGGAATGCAAATGGAGGATCCGCGCGAGAACTGCGAGGTGCGAGAGGTGGCCTAACAAGAACAGGAACGAAACGAAGCGCGCGAGCGGATAAGAGCCTCGCGCGGAAGTGCGCTTGCAAAATTGGCCGCGGGAAAAAGTTATACGCCGCGGACTGGCGCGGTCTCGTTAATGCATAAATTCCTCGTGGATCTTCGCGGCATATCCTGCGCGCTCGGTTATCTCTATCGTCGATCGCGATCGATCCTGCCGACGAAACTCGGATAGAATCCCGATGGATCGTTGGTAGCGGATCGTTCCAGGACGGTGCTCCGGTAATCATTACCCCGGGGTAACGTACCAAACGCCCAATTCATTACTGCGAGATAAGTGAGCGAGTATATCCCAGACCGTTTGCGGCTTAGGTACGTTGTGAATCCAAGTGTGTTATTTTTACACGCGTAAACGTCTAAAAATGACACATCTGACTGAAGCTCTTTTTACACGTTTTTTTCATGTGTTAAATTAACATGTTTAATCATATTAAATTAAAAATTAATACGTTTAATCGTGTTAAATGACGTAATTTAACACATGAAGAAACATGTGAAAAGAGCTTCAGTCAAGTGTGTTATTTTTAGACGTTTAAAAATAACACACTTGGACTTACAGTGTAAAAATATCGCTAAACAGCAAAACAGCCCATTTTGAATTTGTCAATAGGCCCCAGCTTCAGCCATTGAATTCTTTCTCGCGGGAGAATATCTTCTTTTCTCATCTCAATACGGTAACAGTTACACATTTGTATATATATTTCAGGCTACGATCTCTAAATGTAGTAAACATCGGAAAAATAAAATTCGAGCAATTAGAGGGAAGAACGCTATTTATAGTCAGGCTTGGATCTTGTAGCCTATAATAATAATATTGTGTAAATTTCATGTACTTTTCCAAATTTCACTTATCTATTATTAAAATTCGAGCGTGGAGAAAGTTAGTTAGAGCATAAGAAAATTCAAATTATAACTAGAACGGAAAATACTCACTACGAATTTTTTGGTCACGCAATTAATCTTTCTTATTGCTGCCTTTCGATCGCATTATTATTTGCGATTATTTTCATAATCAGTTACATTGTATAATACAGTCGAATGTACGTTGTAGCACAATTATGAGTCGCGATTCATCACTCTTTTTCTACCGCGCGAAAGTACGTGCAATTCATGTACTTTTATCCCGGGAAGAATCCAGATAATGGTCGAGATCATTAGTTTTCCCTGCAAAAAGGTTTCGCGTCTTCGTGCGGTGTCATTTGCAGCCTGACTCGCGTCTGCCTGACACGAACCTCCTCTTCGATCTATCAATCTCCAGCTAAATCCTAACTAAACCAAAAGCCGAACTCCGATGAGAAAGTGCTCTCATCTAAACGGGATTAAAAATGTCGAATAATTTCAAACGTTTTCTATGTTACTGGCCTATATCTGTCCTTGTATGGACAAAGATATAGACAAGGATAGACAATTATAGTACCTACATTACACGATAATAGATCTACACGCATAACTTTTTTGTTAGAGGTCTAATTCTAATTCTGAGAACCGTATTTCTTGATGTAATCCGTCTTCCATGACCGTCTCATTTTGTGACAATAAATAGTAGAATTTTTATATGAAGCAAAGTCACGAGTCGACGTCTTATTGTCTGCATTTCTGAAATTATTTTCGTTCTCGTTATAAAATCGACCGTCGTGGAAAGCATTAGTGTATATTACTTTAACTTTGGAGAAGGATTTTTAAATCCATAAAGCCAATAAAAAATATGCGTGTAGTAAAAATTCCGGTAAGTATATTACGGTTTTAGGATCCCCTTAACTCCTCAAACTATCGCGGATGTACGCGCGACGTCGTCGTCGCCGAAATCGGGCTAATCCGGCCGCGGTCGATCGCTGCGGGTAATAACGCAGCCTTGACAGACGCAACAGCCTGCGGTTTGCGGCATTCTACACGGCTGTAAACACCGTTACAATTTCAAACAAATGTTCTCCGGCGGCCGGCCGGCCATCCATCCATCCAGCCAGCAGCCAGCCGGCTGGCGATTCCGAGTTGCTCCGGCATGTTCGTGATCGGATAACTTTGCGGACCGGCGGCGGCGAGAGACGCACTCCTGTTTAATGCGAACCGTCATCGACACGCACGCACGCACGCACGCACGTACGATGTGGATGCGTTGTGTTGCGTTGCGACGTGATTCGGTGCAGTGCACGCGTTATTTTACAGTATACCACCCGGCCAGCGGCCGACCTGCTCTCAATGAGCGCTAATGGAAAATATTTTTCTCCGCTCGCGGTTTTAATGCGTTGTACCGTTCGGCCTATTACTGTTTGATTTCAGAATATCTTTCTTTTGCGCGCGTGTGTACCTATATATGTGTACCGGTACCGCATTGTGCCTCTACCGTGTCATTTCGTCTCGAAGCCAATTATCAGTCAACGATACGAATTATACGAGCGAATGGGAAGAAATGAGGAATAGAATAGCATCCCAGACAATAAAGCGTCTAGAGAACGTTTTGACTTTTTAGGACGATATTCGTAGTCTGATTTCATATCGAAGATCGTCTTGTCTGGTCATGGGAAATCTTATTCCATCTAACGAATGAAATGACGGTACAGGCGGTACAGCGTTTCGAAATCATAATTAAGACGATCTAAATATAACGTCGGGCTATATGAATACCGATCACAGTCTTTCATCGAGTTACGCGTGTTTCTTTTATACGCGGATCTCTGATAAAAACAGTTTGGATGGTAAAATTAGGATAGACGATCAATGAATGGTTGTAGCTTCTGTTATTTTTATGGTCATATAAAATGGCATAAATAACATACTTATCACACAAATATTAAGTTATGATAGTTTGTCAGTTTGTAATTATTTTTATATCACGTTATATTACCGACATACAAATTAAACCGATTATTTATTAGATCTGTGTGTGTGTGTGTGTGTGTGTGTGTGTGTGTGTGTGTGTGTGTGTGCCATCATATTTAATAATAAAATCGTTATTTTAATATTATTCTTTCATTACATACTTTAAGAGTACATTTTTACGTGTGAAAATTTAAATTTTATATGAGATATGCGACATGAAAATATATTTATGTGAACGAAATAATATTTTTATTTAAAAAAGAAATAATATTATGCAATGATATCCCTTTTATTTTTTTTTAGCGCAATATCTATTTTACTACAAAATCATTAAGTAACAATGATTACCGATTGTATAATTGGATCGTATTAAAAATACTATATCGTTACTTTTAATTTTTTACTTTTATATTCAATATCTTTGGAAAAGTTTAATTTATGCAAATAAGTAAATAAGACGGTCGCTTATTTCCACTGCGATAAAACACGGCCACGGAAGGAAGAAATTCTTGGTTGCGGCGGAACGGCGAGATATAGGAGAGGCGGCGAGATCGTGAACGATCCCGAAGAGTTTCTTCTCGGCGGACGGACATTCCGCGCCACGCTTTTCTTTACGGTGACTTTGGAGCCCACCGAGCAGGTGTCGGTCTCGAATCGGATGGCCAGGCAAGCTACTAGGAGGCTAGCGTTTCTTGCATCCCAGCGACATCCTCATAAACGATTTAACGTGGTCTTGGCTCGTATTTTTTGCGCCATGCACTTTTCCGATCGTCCATCCGCCGCGCCGATCGATCCCAGAAGCGCTAAACTTGCACCCTTGCGTCGATCATTTAGTACAGTTTGGTTTAAATCATATTAATCAACGATAGATTCGATAAATTATATTTTTGCATTTTTGTTCCCGTATGACTTAACTAATGCCTTAGGAAAGTAAGTTACTATTTGGATCTTGGTGAACTTGAAATGCTCGTGTCAACGTCCAGAAGCGTTTGAACTTGTACTCTAAGCGTCATTTGATGCCGGTTTAGAGATGAGGCTATAACCAACGATAAACTCGACTTTGGTACATTTGGTATTTTTATTTCCATGTGATTTAATTAAGTTCTTGGGAAACCAAGTCACTTTTTGGGGCCTTCGTAATACTTATGTCAATATTAATTCTCGAAAGCAAGATAATTATTTCTCGAGAGCAAGATAATTATTTGTTATCTTTAACATCCGTTCGTATAAATTGGCTCTGCGTAACTGTAATAGGTCCAGCCTCCAAGTCAGAATTCCGGAAACGGCTTTAGTCAACGGCAAAGTCAACGAACTGCGCGAGACGCGACACGGTAGCACTTTGTTTTATATTACAGCGTATGCTACTTGTTGTCGCTAATCTGTAATGACGCCGGTGAGAAAGGGAGAAAGAGAGAAAGAGAGCGAGAGAGCCTGGGCTCGAAGCGTGAGCGAGTGTGCGTTGCTTGAACCAGCCCGCCACCGCCGCCGCAGCCATTGCTCGAAAATTCCACGCGAACGGCCACGAAACGTGACGCACCGTGTGATTTCGTAACGGGAAATGTGGCCGGCAATGTGTGATGAGGTAACGACGGGATAGTAAAGTGTCACTGTTGTTGTCCCTACGAAAGTCGCGGCCGTGAAACACGGCGGCGTGACTAATCGTAAAATCCATTAAGTGAAGCGCGAGCGCGAGAGCGCCTGGCTGCTGTTACGTGTTCGAAGACTTGGGGAGGGTATACAGTTATATACATCGCATATCGATGAAACATTCATGAAACCTACGGTGCGACCGTATCCGGGCTACGGCTGCGTCGCGCGTTTACGAGATGTGCATTGCCCGCCGCGCGGTTCGCACCCGTGGGTCGGAGCGGCTACTACGCTGTATTTTTCGTCGCTCCGAACGGTGCTCCGCGCGCGGCTTTTAGTACCCATTACCGCGAGCACTCTTCGCGGCTTGTATTTGCAATCAATGAAGCAGAATGTCGACGTAACGGCGATCAGTACGCAAACAGACGCGCGAGCGAAATTATTTGTTTACACAGAAAAATAAAGAAGATTCCTGGTTTGAAAATATCTTTAGTTTCAACGTGGAAATCTTGAAATGAGATTATATTGCGTTAAACGAAGAAAACTTGCTTGAATGAAGTCATTTATATAGTTCAACTAAGAAAAAAAATTAAAATAAAAAGTTGAAATTCTTAATAAGAAGAATATACATTATTGCGTATATACGAGTATATAATATAAGTCTTAATTTGACACTTCTTTTTTCTATGTAGGAACTCGGCGTTTCGATTCGAAAAACCGATGAGAATTAAAACTTTCATGGACTTAAATTGCTTATTTTCGACATCTCTCTTTGATCTTTAGATTGAAACGAAAGTCGAGAGATTTGAATAGAACAGAATTTTTAAAACTCGATTAAGAAGATTAGACAATCGATATTACAGAAATGGATTTAACAAGAAATGGAAAAAATCCCCAGAAATGATCAATCTTCGACATTAGTATCACGAAGAAGATCGATCTACTTCGAATTAATAAAAAAAATTCATTCATTAGAAGTAGATCTTATTATAGAATAATAAGATGAATTATGGATAAGATGAATCGGGAGCACCATGAATACGCTTGAGTATTTTATAGAAGTACTAATCACGTGGACCGATGATAGAGATGATGAGAGCGCAGTAGCGATGAAAGAATCGCAAATAATCGAATAATAGAACCGGTGCAGTTATTGTAATAACAGACTGTGTGGCGCTCTTGCTCCTTTGACCCCCTTCTACTTTTCTCATTAAACTGCTTCATTATTCTTCGCTTTTGCGTCGCCAACCAAAAGTAACATCATTATCCTCCGTATCCTGTATTATTAAAACCCCGTCCGTTAATTTAAATGTTCATCGAATTCTTGAAAAGTGCAGTGCAATGATCTGTCGTTAACACCCGCCATCCGCTATTAACGATAATTGTAATTATTCTTTGTCATTCATTATGTGAAGATTACCTAATAATGAGCAACTAAAAATATTTTTTTGGTAGAAATTATCCGTTTATTTTCGTTATTAAAAATTGTCTTTAAATACACACTTATATACACACAATCGTTGAAATTTTCCTTGCATTTCTTCCTATTTTTCAATCCGTCTAAAGATTCTTACAAGAGGCAAATGAAAATTGGGACAATTCCATTACTTTCAGGATCATGATATGTTGAAATAAATTGTAATTTATCCCTCTAATCCCACGGATTTTAATATAATTGAACAAATTTCGAAAGGAGGGTAAACACATTTTATACCGAAGAAAAAGCAACGGTTGATTTCATCACTTTCTCGAGCCATCTCAGCAAATTTCTCTTATTATATTTTTATTAAAATCATATGGCTTTACTTGTACCAAATAAGATTTTGTGATGAAGGCTATTATTGTAGAGTATCTATGAAATGAAATACTATATGGATCGAAATAATAGGGCCTATACAAATGAATGTTTCTCGTACTCTTCACTGAGAGAAATTTCTAGTGACGCTATCCAGAATTCAGACTCGGTTTACCAAACAGTATAGTGAATAATCGTGTAACAAGACATCTAGTTAATAATACCAAACTATCTGGTAAGCGCATTGTCTGATTAGAATTACAGCAATGTTTAGATATGTTTACCAAACTGTCTAGTATAACGTACGATTCATTTGATGAGCGTTACAAATAGAGGTATAGAGTAGTATTAGACTTTTTACTAAACAATCTGGTATCAATCATTGTCTTCTTAGTGAACGCATTTATTCAGTATAGTATCTACGTCCTGTTTATCTATCGCTTTAATGATACTATTGTTTCATTTAAACAATATCAATGCTTCATAAAAAATGTCTTAAACATTTATTTATTATTTATTTATTTATATATGTGGTAGTCGGTTGCCTGCCACATACATAAAGAAATAAATAATAAATAATTGTCATATCTCCATCACTCGAGTGACCGGTGTGATGGATTCCAATGATGTGTATAACTGCGAGTGATAGACGCTTTCGCCGTGGGGTCTTATATACGGTCTCTGGTCGAATTTGACTTACGAGTTTAGCAGCCGCCTAGCGGTGAAAACGCTTATCACATTTATTGTAACCAAATAATATATTACCACACGTCTAGAGAAGATTACCAAACTGTCTAGATACCTATGACTAAATGTCTCTGTATCGACTACTATGACGCGTTAAGGCGCCGTTATCAGAATTTTGGATATATGAACCACATATCGCATACAAGTTCACTATGCTACGTCTCACAAAACGAGTATAGTTTTAATCACCAAAAAATTTCTCTCAGTGTTGTAACAGAGATTATGGATCTGACCTTGAAATCATATAGTCATAACTAATTATGTTTTTTTGTATGTTTTTTTATATGTTTTAAAATAACCTAAGCCCTCTTTCTTTCTCATCAGGACTTGGATCCTGCAATGATAGAGTTACCTTGGGTTACGTATTTATGCGTATATGTATTGTTTACGAGCAATATAACGAGACTTTATTCTGGCTTTTACGAATAAGGGTTTCTGGACAAATACATTTAAATCTCGATAATTCGGATAAGATTCTTTATTTATTATCTTGAACTCGTAGTCACCGTTAAACAAATGATCTCCTATGTAGGATTTTGCCAATAAAAGTTGGTATGGACCACTCAAGTTTCGGAGTTTTTTATTGAAAAATCGAGGAAAAATAAGTCTTTTTTTTTTCAATTTTTCAAACTGACATCTTTGTCGGTTTAAACCACATTTTTCTACTCATAATTGCAAAACATTCGGTAAATTTATTTTAGCAAGCAATGTTACGGCTACTCTTCAATCATTATTATCAAGCAATTATTGTAGAACCCAAGTCCTGATGAGAAAGGAAGAGGGCTTAGATTATTTCAAACATTAAAAAACATATAGAAAGCATATAATTATTATATGATTTCAAAGTCAAATCCATAATCTTTGGTATAAGAGTACGAGAAACATTCATTTGTAGGCCATATTATTCCGATCCATATTTCATTTCATAGATACTGTACAATAATAGCCTTCATTACAAAATCTTATTTAATACAAGTAAAGTCATGATTTTAATAAAAATATAATAAGAGAAATTTGCTGAGATAGCTTGAGAAAGTGACAAAATCAACCTGCTTTCTTCGGTATAAAATGTGTTTAAAAACTTTTCCTGGATACTACGATTTTTTTGGCCACTTTTCTCGGATTCAGCAAGTGATACTGAGTAAAAATGAATCCAATGATCTCGTGCTCCCTAAAGTGCCTAAAATGCATACCGTCTTTTTGAATCTGATTTGTAGAATTTATCTATTTTATTTGAATAAAACAGATTGCAGGAAATGCTATTACAGTAATTGATAACTTGACACACATGTATAACGAGTACTTGTATGCATATGCAAACTTATCAGAAGTAGCGAGGGAAATAGCACGAGAAAAACAATTCGATATCTAGTCTCATCTATCTCTTCTCGGCAAAACATTCGGTCTATGTGCCTGTTATCCATGCGAGTATCAGAGAGACGCGGTATAATAGACGCTAATATTACCCCTCTCTGCCTAGTTATTCTTGCTTAATTGTCTTGCCGATCATTAATGTTATGTACGCTGCGTCTTATGATAAAATGGTCGTGTTGAAACTCTCACGCGTTTAATTTTTTTATGCTAACATACTGGTTTATATGAGCCGGCATACGCAAACATTAGCACGTGCGTGACACATCTCGATTCCTTCTCTGGGAAATTCAAATCTTCTTCGAATTTCCGCGCACTGATAACCGCAGTAATAACATTTAAGAAGTTTCGATCATCATGAAGTTAAATTCTTTTATATCTTTTCATAATCTCTTCAACTTTATCTTTATCTTCTTTTTAATATTTATTTGTATAGACATATTTGTTAGTACCATTTTGCACCAATCGCGGCATTCTTTCTACGAGTTTTTCCAAAACAGAATTTGGTATTTCACTCCATGCTTTCTGGAGGATCTCCTAAAAGTGCTCCTGAGAGGTGGGACAGACCGGATTAAGATCCGGAGATTGAGGGGGCCACACCATCATTTTGAGCGCTCCGCTTTCCTCTTTTCGATGCAGATAGTTGGAACATAATTTAGAAGTGTGTTTCGGGTCATTATCTTGCTGCATGACAAACCCACGACCAATTAAACGTGTGTCAGACGGGATACAATGCCTACTCAGAATCGAGTGGTAGCCTTTTTGCTCAAGTATTCCTTTGATTCTGTGGAGATCTCCCACGCCCGTATAACTGAAACATCTCCACACCATCACGGATCCTCCGCCGTGTTTAACTGTAGGAGTTATGCAGTCTGGGTGCATTTTTTCCGAAAACGCGCGACGGACGTACTTTCTTCGTTTTTGACCAAAAAACCTCGAACTTCGATTCGTCGGTCCACAAGACTTGTTTCCACTAGAAAACCGTTCCTCCGGCGTGGGAACAGGGCGAAGAGACTTCAGTGGGCTCAAAATCACAAAGATTGGACCATCGAATACTGGAAACAAGTCTTGTGGACCGACGAATCGAAGTTCGAGGTTTTTTGGTCAAAAACGAAGAAAGTACGTCCGTCGCGCGTTTTCGGAAAAAATGCACCCAGACTGCATAACTCCTACAGTTAAACACGGCGGAGGATCCGTGATGATGTGGAGATGTTTTAGTTATACGGGCGTGGGAGATCTCCACAGAATCAAGGGAATACTTGAGCAAAAAGGCTATCACTCGATTCTGAGTAGGCATTATATCCCGTCTGGCACACGTTTAATTGGTCGTGGGTTTGTCATGTAGCAAGATAATGACCCGAAACACACTTCTAAATTATGTTCCAACTATCTGCATCGAAAAGAGGAAAGCGGAGCGCTCAAAATGACAGTGTGGCCCCCTCAATTTGTTATTATTCCATTCAATATTTAAATATCTCCGACATTTTAAAGCTAACAATTGATTTTCTCCTTCATTTATATTCTGGATATAAAATTATAATTAAACTGAATTTTCGTAATTGTGATACAAAATAATTTTAAATAATTTGGTGTAGTGATTACGATAACAATATCGCAATTACCATTTAATATTAAATATAAACAAAATGAATAAAAGGAAATTGTAATATTAATAAATCGTTATATATTTAAATAATTATAAAGCAATCCGATAAAAATCCGATATATCCTGTATCTAGTAAATTTGTTAGAATTTTGTGCCAATCTGCTGTCAGGTTACAACTGTAGAAAAAGCAATCTTATAATTACCGATTAGAAGTAAGTTCGAATTTGTTGATGTAATTTCGAACTCTCTATGACTATTTCGAAAAATAAAAGCAGATACTTTCAAGTAGACTCGAACCTGGAAGTTAGATTCAAATCCTTTATGAGTACCTAAAAAAACAAATTGTATAAAGCGATAATTATTTTAATATATTATTTTTCGATTATTATAAATATTAGATTATTAATCATTGAAATTAAATATAATAAAAATATATTAAAAATATAGAATAAAAGTTATTTAAAATCTTTACATATTTATACATTCTTGAAACTACCAACTTTATGCTTAAAGTTCAAGTATTATACATGTAAAAGATTTGATTCTTTACGATAAAAACTACTTATATACGTATATTTCGAATAATTCTGCAAGTACCTACTCATTCTATAATTTGAAACTAATTAATGTGATTACTTCGTAAGTATAATGTATAAAATATTATTTCTTACGAATATCATGTACTTGAATCTTAGAAAATGAAACTGGATTATTGGATTTGAATCGGATTTTTAAGTAAGTACATCTTAAACTGGATTCTGTCCCTACTTGTAATACACTGAACATGCTGCTGAGTTGCTTGAGCTCAGGAGATGCTTATCTCACATACCATGCTTGGAGAAATATGTAAATATAAAGATAAAATAAGTATAAAATATATATTAACTATATACATTACTCGCGTGTTATTTTTAACATAATTACTCGCATGGGGTGTATATATTTTACACTCCAATATTATATCTTAATTTTTATTTTTATCTTTGATAATTTACAATTAAATAAAAAATAATTCTATATATCTTCTAGATAAAGATAAGTGTAAAAGTTCTTTAATTGTGAAACAATTTGCTCAGCATTCAATCAATAAAATGTTTTATATTCTGTGAATTTGATAGATTTCTAGGGCTACAGTGCATTTGATTCCGGATAGCCAAATCTGTTAAGAACATATTTTGAAAACGTCTGCTGTAAATTTTGTCGATAAAATGCAGAAATATAACAAATTCTACTAACAAAATATAATGGCAGATTAATTGCAAAAACTGAGGAAAATCTGCCATGTAAATAATGTATTATTCCATTTAAATGTTTACGAAATGACAGATTCTGCTCGATTTTTGCCGACAATCTGCTGTCAGATTATATCGGCACTCTACCTACAAAATAGGAGTTTAATGCGGACATAGATCGGATCTGTTGCGATATTTGAACAAATCTGCTGCCAATTAGTCTATTGTCATATTGGGGGCATATTATTTACTAAGCATGCAAATAATGTAAGGTTAATCAGAACAATTATAAGAAATATATATATATATATATATATATATATATATATATATATATATGTGTAATATATAAAGATAAAAGTGTATATAAATTTTTATGCAAATTTAATGAGTATCTGTGATCGCATGTTGAGCATTTCACAATTAAAGAAGAATTTTTGGACTTATCTTTATTTAAAAGATAAGTAGAATAATAGTAGAGTTATTAACCTTTATTTAATTGTAAATCATCAAAGAGAACAATGAATATTAAGAGGTTTTATACGTTTGGCCTTACATCCTTTAATGATTTTTTAACACTAAATATCTGCCAAATTATTATAAAATAAAAACTTGTGCTATAAAAATTTTTTCCGAAACTTTTATAAACTTGTAACAAATAAAAATATTTATTTTAACATATTATCGCAAAAAGTGTAAGAAAGAAAAACATGTTGTTTAATGATACTTACATTCCTATTGCATAACAACAACAGTTTTAGGAAAAAAAATCGAAATACATCATTATTTATGTTACTTTAAAATAAAAATTTATTATAAAAAACTGATTACAATGAGGTTCTTTCAGTCAAATCCATGTAATATTGACGGTTTTTTTTTTTTGGACGTATTATAAGAGTTTTCTTACATTCCTCTATTTCTCTGATATCTCATTTGATTCCAGTTTATAGTGTCCCAACCCTCTTTGAAATATTCCACAGCGGTTCTTCCGCAATCCGCTTTCTTCCTACATCAGAATATTGTTTCTTTCTTGTTTCTTCTTCACTCAGTTTCCTCTTTTGTCACAACTGTTACTCCTGTCGGTTTTTATTTTAAGACCGTCTTAGGAAATGTCTTAAGATGCTAATACGGCCCTGTGATTGGTTCATGACGTCTTAAGATTGTACTTAAGACGGTCTTAAATATAAGAACCGACTATGAATACCGCGGCCTATGGGTGCATTCGTTTACGCAGGGCTGTGTGTAGAAACATCACCCGAGCGCTGAAAATCTATGGCTTAGTTTACACCGATCACTTGATACGCGTATTAAATAGTAAATAACTAGTAAATTAGTTTGATTATTGGCTGATCAGCTCAAATATACTATTTGATACGCGTATCAGGCCGCAGGGGGAAGTGATCCGCGCAGTTCCTTGGGCCTAACGCACCTACGGCATTACCGAGTTCAGGACACCGCGGACATACACGAACAATTATACATACACTCATACACTTACACAGTTTCGAGTTTAAAGTCTTACGAGTTTACGAGTTTATACTACGCAGTTTAACTTTTGCTTGGGACGCTTTTATTGAGGCGTTCATGTTAACCTAGTCATAGTCCCTTTTTTGTTATGTGATACAACTAGTTTCGGTTTCGCTATTATGACCACATGGGCTACCCCCACGGTCTTTCCTTTATCTGAAGAAAAAAAAAAAAAAAAAAAAATACGCGTATCAAGAGATCGGTGTAAACTAGGCCTATGGTGCACGTAACATATGCTGTAGAATTTTTAGCACTTGGGTGATGCACGCAGCCCTGCGTAAACAAATGCACCTTATATACTGACGTTAAGGTGAGATTTCATGAGCAGTGATATGAAGCAGCAGCGAGCAGCAGTTTAGTAATTTCCTAGAAATTACTAAGTAGTTTCTAGGAGGGTTTAGTAATTTCTAGAAAAGTTCAGTAATTTCCTAGGAATTTTTTAGGAAATTACTAAACTGCTGCTTGCTGCTGCAGCATTTCACTGCCCATGAAATCTCACCTTTAAGGTGCAATTTCATTGACGTTAGAAACCAGCGGCAAATGGGGGTCACGTGACTTTTTCGAGATTCGGCGTCAAGAAAATGTAGTGTGCGAAAAAGTTCAGACCGTCTTAGCTTTTTTCCCCGCCCATTTGCCGCTTGTTTCTAGCGTCAATGAAATTGCACCTTAATGCGGGGTCTACAATGCGAGTCGTGGATCGTAGGTTGTGGAAAATTGACCAATCACAGTCGAACCTCCTGCGTGTGTTTAATCCATCGACCATCCGCCAGTTATCTTCCGGCGTGCGTTTAAGCCATCGGCCATCTTCCTGCATGCGTTTAATCCATCGGCCATCCGCCAGCCATCTTCCGGCGTGCATTTAATCCACCGGCGATCCTCCTGTTTGCGTTTACTCCACCGGCGTGCGTTTAATCCACCGGCGATCCATCGGCGTGCGTTTAATCCATCGGCCATCCACAGGCCATCCACCGGCGTGCGTTTAATCCACCGGCCATCCACCGGCGTGCATTTACTCCACCGGTCATCCATCGGCGATCCTCCTGTTTGCGCTTACTCGATCGGCCATCCATCGACGTGCGTTTAATCCACTTGCCATCCATCGGCGTGCGTTTAATCCATTGGCCATCCACCAGCGATCCTCCTGTTTGCGTTTACTCCACCGGCCATCCACCGGCGTGCGTTTAATCCATCGGCCATCCACCGGCGTGCATTTACTCCACCGGTCATCCATCGGCGATCCTCTTGTTTGCGCTTACTCGATCGGCCATCCATCGACGTGCGTTTAATCCACTTGCCATCCATCGGCGTGCGTTTAATCCATTGGCCATCCACCAGCGATCCTCCTGTTTGCGTTTACTCCACCGGCCATCCACCGGCGTGCGTTTATTCCATCGGCCATCCACCAGCGATCCTCCTGTTTGCGTTTACTCCACCGGCCATCCACCGACGTGCGTTTAATCCACCGGCCATCCATCGGCGTGCGTTTAATCCATCGGCCATCCACCGGCGTGTGATTAATCCACCGGCGATCCTCCTGTTTGCGTTTACTCCATTGGCCATCCACCGGTCATCCACCGGCGTGCGTTTAAGCCCATCGGCCATCCGCCAGCCATCTTTCGGATGCGTTTTATCCATCGGCCATCCGCCAGCCATTTTCCGGCGTGCGTTTAATTTATCGGCCATCCGCCAGTCATCTTCCGGCGTGCGTTTAAGTCATCGGCCATCCCCCTGCGTGCGTTTAAGCCATCGGCCATCCTCCTGCGTGCGTTTAAAGGTGCAATTTCATTGACGTTAGAAACCAGCGGCAAATGGGCGGGGGAAAAAGCTAAGACGGTCTGAACTTTTTCCCCCACTACATTTTCTTGACGCCAAATCTCGAAAAAGTCATGTGACCCCCATTTGCCGCTGGTTTCTAGCGTCAATGGAATTGTACCTTTAGATACCGTGTAAACGCTCTTTTACGACGAAGTTACTATACTCCGTCCAATGAGAGATCCTAGTTGGCTCAGACGAAAACTCGTCCGTTTCGCGCAGGCAGAGAGAAGCCTGAAAGAGGCCTTTTTCGTGGGATCGTTGAAACCACAGTATAATTACATACAGTAGGAACACTGAGCGTCGGCACCTTTGATGTAGTGGGTCCCAGGTCATATGGCCGTCGCCATCTTCTCTGCAGGATATGGGGCTGTAAGAGAGAAAGAGAGAGAAGTATCTTTCTCTTTGTCATACATACAGGCCGCCATATTCTCTGTAGGATATACCGATCATTCGCACTGAAAATTGACGACCATTAAGGGTCGACAGGAGTAACACTACCGACCTCTGCCGGGTTGCTTAGCTGCGAGTCCGTATTTTATTTATTATTTCAGGCTTGCAAAGCTGCTTAGAAACGGTTTTTCCCAAATTTTAGCCAAATTAATTAACGAATCTCATTAAACTTATGCTCGTTTTAATCAGTAAGATTAGCCGCAACCCGCTACATAGCCGGATTTTCCATTTTGGCTCTTAAAAAATTTATAATAAATAAAATACGGACTCGCAGCTAAGCAACCCGACAGAGGTCGGTAGTGTTACTCCTGTCGACCCTTAAAAAAGTTTAGTATCCTTAGGCCCGGTTTCACCAACGTGATTTAATCTAATCGGTCGATTAAACTCACTCTTTGTCTCTTTCTAAAGGGATAGTTAGAAAGAGATGAAGAGTGAATTTAATCGACCGATTAGATTAAATCACGTTGGTGAAACCGGGCCCTACTGTATGTACTTATACTGTGGTCGAAACCTCCTGTACACTACCGCCAGTACATACATTTTCGAAATTAGTACTACGTAGCCACGTTCATTTTCCGACACTGCTGATAAAACATTATTTTGTGGTGCGCGTCCACGCTATATCTGCAAATATGTGGTGTTATACATATAACACCACTACATTTGCAAATGTTTTTACCGGGGTATATGTCTAATATACTCTTTCACCGGCAAATTAAATTGTAAGAGAGTTATTTTAAAAAAGTTATTCAATTAATGAATGCGTTGTGTTTCAAAAACTTTTTTATTCACAATTTAAGTGAATAGTAATGTAACAAAATTATCGATTGACATACAGTAATATTTTTTTTACAATATTAGTTTTTCCCCATATGTTAACAATTGATATTTGAAACTCGCGCAGAATACTATAATCCTGATATGGTGCTGCACTCTATGCTAGAGCGCGTGCGCTGGAGTGCGATCAATAACGGTATGTATGTAGTATGTACACGTCCGAACTCACAAGAGAACGCTACGCACGCCTCTCCGCTAGAGATCCTCAAGTAAGAGATTGGACACCATCCACCGTCCGCCATATTATTCAGGGCACCTATGGCGTGTTTTCAAAAAAATGTTTAAATCAGTTTAGTATTTATATAGTTTATTAACATACAAAAAATGAATTTAATTAAAAATTCATATGTGTTTATATTAATAGTTTAAAGAAAATCTGATTTTTGGAAAAATTTTAAAATAAACACGTTATAATAATGTATTCAAACAGCGCGGAATATATAACCACTATATCAAAATTATTTATCTTCCTATTTATATTTTTAAAGAAGCGAAAGCATTTAAAACATTGACAGAAAGCATTAGTTAGATTATATCTTATATGTATATTTAATTAACCTATTAACCTCTTAACCTATACTAGCCTCCTTAAAATTTTTGTTTATTTTTTAATGAAAGAACTTTATTACTTGCTATAAATTATTACTTGTTAGCATAAAGCTGGTATCATACAAGTACGATTTTTTGAATAATTGCACGTTGTTTGCACTGAAATTACAAATCTCGCAAGCGCCAAGTAGAAACGTTAATATTATCATTAATAAATTTGATCAATTTCTTTACACTAAACATAATTTTCGATCTATATTGGCATTATTATTACAATTTTGATTTAATTCGCTAGAGTCTAAATATTTTCATTTTGTTAAATAATTATAATTGTAATATGTTTTGATTTAATATTTTATAATTTTAAAGAAAATAATTTATTATTTAAGTACCTATATTATAAATATTTAATAATGATAACTTAAATTTCCCTCGGAGTTGTCCTGAACAATATGGCGGATTAAAGTACCAATCAAAAGTTGTCTAAACGGTGTCCAATCTCTTACTTGAGGATCTCTACTCTCCGCTAGAGTCCCGCACTCTACTCTACGCGGTTTCAAGCGTCCTATAATACCTTAAATCTGGCAACATCGCAAACAGAGGACAATACACTGAGAAAAAAATTTTCTGCATTTTAATAAATATTAGTTTGCATACAACCGTGACTTTATTTATTCAAATAAAGAAAAATTTTCTTTTTATTAGTATACGTGTATTTACTGAGAAAAAAATACACTAATAAAAAGAAAAATTTTCTTTATTTTAGTAAATAGAGTCACAGTTGTATGCAAACTAATATTTACTAAAGTGCAGAAAATTTTTTTCTCAGTGTATGAAGGCTGATAATTTGAATACAATTTTGTGATACACAAACCAATTTACTTTTTAAAAGTTAATTATCTGATAAATTAGGTTGTATAAGAAATTAATAAAAACGAAATTTATATAAATATTTATATTTATTTATAATTTTGGTATTTTCGAACAATTTTATATTAATTTCCTTTTTCATAACTTGACTTCTTTTGAGCGATAATGTCATTTCTTTAGAATAATTGTTTAGCAATATATTGCAAATTATATTAATAACATTGTCAGCAAATTCTTCGTATTTTTCTTTCGCAACTGCATGCTTCTTCCAAGAATTCGTTTATAAATGGATCTCCTGTAATTAACTTTTTCTAGACAAAATTTTTGAAACAGCTTTCTGTGAAGCTTGTTGTAAAAATTTAGTTTCATATTTTTTCGAAACTAAGCAACTCATCAAAGCTATTACATGATTACAAATATTAAAAATAATGTCTGTTATAGGAACTGAAAGACCTCCTCGTTGCAAATAATCAAAATATTCATCATTATAATAGCACAACCCTTATTTTCGCGAAGAATAGTTTTATTAATTAATTAATGCATGGAGCGCGCGCGCCGCGCACAAAGTTCGTTGTAGAATCGTCAAAAAATTAGGTGCTCGCGTGATTATGGTCTTAAAATAATCCTGAGACATTGTACTTTAAGAAAATATCACGATTCGAATTTAGTGTTAGCTCCATAGCGTTGAAATTAATTAATTTATCCATGGAGCGCGCGCGCCGCGGATAAACTAATTAATTTCAACGCGATGCAGCTAGCACTAAACTCCAATAGTGGTATTTTTTGAAAGTACGATGTCTGAGAATTATTTTAATACTATAATCATGCGAGCAACTAATTCGTAGACGATCAGATGACGGAACTTAGTGCTCAGCGCCAATGGCTGGTCTAAGTTAATTATCGTAATTGTTTTAAGGGGGAATTCCCCCCTTTTCCGCGATGGCGGACTTGATGTCCTCCGTACAAACGGAGTCCTCAAGCCCGCTCAGTCTGAGCTCTCCCATCATTTCCGGGCGGGTCACCTTTACACCTTCTTTCCCACCCAGAACTTCCTTCATCCTATTTGCCAGCGCATCTGCCTTGGCGGAACAGTCCGGGCCTGAGATCTCGAGATTCAGCGCGCCAGTTGCCGTGCGTCTGACACTGAGCCCCCCGTCGATACCCAGGCCCGACAGTCCGCCGATGCCCTGGCGCGCTAGGAGCATAGCTTCTGCGTAGCCCTCCTCCGGGCACGTAAGGGTCACTGCAGCCGTGCGCGGCACCCTTCTCTTCTTACTCCTACTTCCAGGGGATTGCGCGGCCGCAGTCCCCGCGCCCCCGGTTTGACCTCTACCTCCTGGTCCGGGCTTGGGAGCCGACCCCTTGGCCGCAGTCCCCGCCTCTTTAGGCGTGGGACCCGACCTCGGGGCCGTAGTACCGCCCGGACCCATTCCAGGGGACGTCTTGTCTTTTCCTCCCTTTTTCCCTCTCTTTACTACGGTCGACCAGGTGTCGCCAACCGCAGCGTTCTGAGCAGATGTCGGAAGCGCCTGAGGCGGGGCGGGTTGCACCCCCCCGCCGACACCCCGGCCCCTCACTGTTTTCGTGTTGGTAGGTGCTGTCTTAGCGTCTTTCCCTTCATTGCTTGTGGCGGGTTTCTCTGCCATCGGTTGTTTCCCGGGTTGCGTCGAAGACCTCTTCTGGGGAGGAGGAGAGAACCGGTTCGCCATCCTCTCGAAGTACGCCTCCATCTTTTGCGACAGCGTTCGGAGTATGCGTTCCTCCATATTACCGTCGCCGTCATCTTTGGCCGCGTTGACTGGTGCCACCGGACCCACCAGCCTTCCGGCGTCCATCGGTGGCACAGCGCTGTCGATCACCACTGTTTTTCCCTGTATCGGTGGCCGCACCGCCGCTGGCATGCCGTCCCTCCCTATTTCTGCCATGATGGCATCTCTGGAGTTCTTCAGCTCCTCCTTCTCTGCCTCTATCGCGGTATCCGCATTTGCCGCCGCACTCTCGTTCACGTCCGCGTCTGCTTCCTCCGAGCTGGAAGTGTCGATTATCCTTCGGCTTCTCTTGACTCCTCTGTCTGGCCTCTCCTTCCCTTGAGGGGCATCGCCAAGGCGTTCCTGCAGGTGCGCTTGTTGTTGTCGCATCTGCTCCAACTGGGTCTGCATGTCTTGAACCTGCAACTGCAGTTGCATGTTCAACTCTCGCATTGCCCTGAGGCTGACCTCCTGCCTCCTGTGCAGAGATTTTCTGCCTCAATTCTTCTACTTCCATGTCTCTGCCGGCACTAGTCACCGGATCACTGATCCGCCGTATCATTTGACCGGTGGCGGCAGAGATTGTGGCCGCTGCCCTGTTTAGTTGCCCCCTCATTATGCTGCTTAGACTGCCCGACTTTTCAGCCACCTTGTCCACGGCCCGTAGGCTCTCTATTATGATGCCCGGTAACTCTGCTGTTGGAGACTGCTTTAGTCTCTCAATTTCCTCCGTCTCCAGAATCTTTCGATTTCTCGAGAGGTTAAGCGGTATAGTGGGATCCTCTAGTTCCTTCCTCTTCTGCTCAATCTTGGCAAGTTCCCTTTTGCCCTTCAGGATCTTCTTTTCGTGTCCAATGACCGTTGCCACGGTCTGACCCCGCTTCTTGTATATCTTCTTGCAGTCGTCACAGTGCAATTCCACCTCCTCGTCCTCGGAGTCATCCACCGGGACTGGATCGTCGGTGCGTGGGGTGAAGGTGTTCTCCCCTTCGTTCTCCTGGACGGACTCGACGTCATTGTCATATTCCGTGCTGTATCCTGCCGTGGAGTCCTGGCCTTCAGTGCCAACGGGCAAGCCATTTCGCTCGCAGAAGTCAGGTCTGTTCTTCGACCTATCCCTCTTCGTATCGTCGAGAGAAGAAGAGCGTTTTCCCGTCCTCCTGTCTCTCCTCGAATCTCGACTGTTGTCTCGATTCTGTCTTTCCCTGTTCCTCTTCACGCACAGAGGAGCCGGTGAGCACCGCGGGGCCGTTGAAGAAGGAACAGCGAAGACCTCCTCTCCTTGATTTGGTTGTGTGTTTAAGTTATCCGACATTGTTTATTGATCCCGCTGCCCGCTGCAGTCTTTATGCGGGTGGCCGGGCGCGCCCCACGGCCGACCGGAATCGCTCCCGGCCGACCGTGCCCCGGTGTACTCACCTGGGGAGCCACCCATTCCCTCTGGCCCCCGGAATAATCATCGGGGGCACTGGGTCCATGCCCCCTACTCGCCCGTGGGAGAGGACTCTCCCACCGGCTTTCGGGAGGTCCCGGGCTCCGACTCCCGGGACTCCGCAGCGGGTGCCGCCATGCGGGGGGCCCCACGGACGGTTGGGGCCAAGGGTGTCGCACCCCACCCAAGGCCTTGTCCGCCGTGGCGACCAGCGTTAATTCCCGAGTCGCCGGCCGAGGTATCCTCCACGCCGACGACTCTTCCGACCCCAGTGGCCGGGTTCGGGAGGGATGCGATCCCCGACCACCGGAAGTCCCGTAACGCGCCGCCGGTCTGTTTCGCCCGGCGGCCAGACCCGCCGGCCCCGGAATACGTCCGAGCGGCCCGACGGGTCTGCCCACCCAGGTAGTCCGGCCCCGACCTCGAAATATGTTCGAGCGGCCCGGAACTACCCTCCGTGTTGGAGACACCGTGGGACTACGTCCCTGGTGTGCAAGCCTCCAACACGGGCCTCTCCTCCGGTCGTCTCGGCACCACGTACCGGGATTCCCGAAAGAGGGTTACCCCATCTCCCCTGCCGGAGCACCGGCGTGCAATGGGTGATGAGATGGGGTCTTCCCACCCCCTCGGCGAGACGGCATCCCTGCCCGCCTCGGGGGTGAGGACCTCCCCTCCCTGGATCCCCAGAGACCCCTACAGCACACCCTCCCGCCCTGCCGGAGCACCGGCGTGCAATGGTCAAGGGATTCGAGACCCACCCCGTGGTTTTTTCTCGAGGTTTTCCTTCCTCTAGGCCGGCAGGAGGAGTGGAAACTCCTCCCTAACGGTCCCGGCCGGCCGGGCGATTGGAGTCAGGGCCGCCAACCCCTTCCGGCTGTTGGAGTCTGAGTGGCCGAGGCCTGATCCAGTCTCCTAAGCGGGACAGCCGGTCCCCCGGTTTTCTGTCTGGGTTTTCCTTCCCATAGAACGGTCGAGGGAGCAAAGGCTCTTCCCTCACGGCCCCGTCCGGCCGGACAGTTGTTTATAGAGGTAGTCTGCCTCGCAAGTCCTGAGAAGGACTCCCCGGCCCAGGACAGCCACGAGGACTGCCCTGGGTTACGGTACTGCTGTGCTCGGGCACTCCGGGTTCGCAAAAACCCGTACCACTTGGTCCCCGCCGGCCCCAGAGGGTCCGGACAGGTCCCAAATGGCCCCTGGAGGCAGCGCTTTGGACCCTGACAGTTTTCGATAGAACTCCTCGAGGGGCTACCAGAACTCCTGCCAGAACTCCGGTAAAATAATTTTTTAATTTTAGGGGTGACTCTTTGAAGGGCTGTAACTTTTGAAATATTGGTCGGAGCGCTTCGGACCCTGATAGTTTTCGATAGAACTCCTCGGGGGGCCACCAGAACTCCCGCCAGAACTCCGGTAAAATAATTTTTTAATTTTAGGGGTGACCCTTTGAAGGGCTGTAACTTTTGAAATATTGGTCGAAGCGCTTCGGACCCTGATAGTTTTCGATAGAACTCCTCGGGAGGCCACCAAAACTCCCGCCAGAACTCCGGTAAAATAATTTTTTAATTTTAGGGGTGACCCTTTGAAGGGCTGTAACTTTTGAAATATTGGTCGGAGCGCTTCGGACCCTGATAGTTTTCGATAGAACTCCTCGGGGGGCCACCAGAACTCCCGCCAGAACTCCGGTAAAATAATTTTTTAATTTTAGGGGTAACCCTTTGAAGGGCTGTAACTTTTGAAATATTGATCGGAGCGCTTCGGACCCTGATAGTTTTCGATAGAACTCCTCGGGGGGCCACCAGAACTCCCGCCAGATCTCTGGTAAAATAATTTTTTAATTTTAGGGGTGACTCTTTGAAGGGCTGTAACTTTTGAAATATTGGTCGGAGCGCTTCGGACCCTGATAGTTTTCGATAGAACTCCTCGGGGGGCGACCAGAACTCCCACAAGAACTGCCGATTTCCAAAAAAAAATTACCCTTCGGGACTTAGAAAATTTTCTAGGTGTGGCACTTCAAAGGGCTGTAACTTTTGAAATATTGGTCGTAGCGCTATAAAACCTATAGGGAACTCTAGATCTCATCGAAATCTTTCTGAATCTACCATGAAAAATTGATTTTAAAAAAAATGTTGAAATTTTTTGTTCAACTTTGACATCGATTTTTGGGCTTATTTCAACGGAACTCTTTCTAAAACCTATAGGGAACTCTAGAACTCATAGAAATCTATCCGGAACTACCATAAAAAATTCATTTTTTCAAAAATGAGGGGGGGGCGCCATGAAGTTAGCCCCCCCATTTTTAAAATGGTGTTTTCGTTACTTTAAATGACGGAACTCTTTCTAAAAACTATACAGAACTCTAGAACTCTTCCTGGGGAATCCAGAACTCTAAGAAATTTTTCCGAATTTTGAAAAAGGGGGGCCAACTTCACAGACATATATAGTTGAAATAGATTCAACAGAGTCTGACATGTGACTCAACTGAAAATATACAATCTCTCTATCCATTAGAATCGACTGATGTATCGTTTCCCATCCTAAATCACGTATGATCGGTCAAGCGAGCTTTTATTAAAAGTAAAGACGAACCGGATTCAAACCATCTTATACTTTAAACACACTTCAATCTCAACATAAAATTATGAATTTGCAAGAATTTGCCCTTTTTATTATGTAATAAATGCTTATCATTAAGTTTCAATATTTCGTTAAGATTGCTTTTTTGTAAAGATAAACATCTTATCTTGAAAAATAAAAAAAAAATTATCTGGAAGTCAAATAAAAAAAAATGTTACTAAGAATTAGCTCCAGGCTGGTGAATGTTTCACCGTTGTATTTTATAAATATAGCCAATTTATTGTAGACAGATGTTTTGTGAATTTTTTCAGATATTTTAAAATACTTTGAGATAGGTAAAAATTGCATCAAACGTGACAGATTCACGTTTGCACTACGTGACAGATTCACGGTACAAAGGGTACCGAAGAAATGTATGTATACGAATGAGGGTTAAGCCGCTTACCTTCTATACTTCGCGATTGAAATGATTCGAGACGTAGTTCGAGCAAATTTTGCGTCGAGAGGCTAAACACTTGTTCGAGAACTTTTAAGTCGTTCGCTACATCAGTATCCGTTGCTATTAAAAAATCCATATACGCCACAATATTCTCATTGTAATCAATCAAGCATGTCAAAATGCCAATAACGTACATTTGAAAACGTGCTGATATGTTTTCCAGATCAAACGGCATTTTTTAGTACTCATATTCGTATTGATCCGACGCGAAGTATCGCTGCTTCACTATAAACGGCCGGTTGCTCTTTCTCTTCGACTGTTTCCTCGTCCAAACCGAAGCGTCAAATTTTTAGAGCGTCGGCAAATTTTAGAAAGCATTTTAGAAAGAACGATAGAGATAGAATGACGCTTGACTTCAAAAAATTTGATTTCATTTAATCTGGGATTTCAATCGCATTACAATACTTCTTGACTTGAAATTTTTAATATATATCACCAAACATTAATGTCGTATTTCGATTGCGCTTATGTATCGCAAGCACTAACTGCACAACAGAACGTAGTTTTTCTAAGATAAAGAGGGTAAAAAACTATCTACGCTTAACTATGCGACAAGGAAATAAATTCACTTTTTGTTCTTCACATTAAATCCGAAATTACCACGTGTTTGAATTACAATGACATTATTGAATTTTCTATATTAAAATGTAGAAAAAGAGCATTTTTTTTTAACTTAATCTACTTGTCACATTCCCGAGCAGAAATTAGATTAGGCACGCCCGATATATGGTTAGCGGTTGATCGGGAAGCAGTAAGGTATGCCCTAATAAGAAATTCCCGACATGTGCCTGATCCGGTGCGCAATGAGACGCTCTTTTCAAACATTTTTCAGGTTATTGTTATACGGGCCTGATTTTCTTGTCCCCATCATTTCTCTCATAGGGTTTGATAAATGTTAGCCTGAATATATGTTAACCTGCAATTTCGTAAATCTGCATCTGTTATCGAAGTGGTGACAAAGTATATTAAACATCTAGTAAATAAAGTGAATATTAATTAGTGTTTATTATGAATAGAAATTGTGATAAAGAGCGTTTTTTGACACGAATTTGCGTGGGAAGATTTCGATCTGTTCGTACATCAACAATTTATTCAAGAACTGAATCGCACGGTACGTATCGTATATGTATATCAAATAAAATGTAATTTTATAGTTCAAATAATTTTATTTTATATTATTTTATAAATTACATAAATTTATGTAATAATAATGTTATTATTAGATAAATTATTAATAAATTAATAAATACACAGTAATATTGTAGGTAATAAAAAATATAAACGTCAAAACGTATTTAAATGCTCGGAAGTATGTAAGAACTGCCGAGAACTCCGAAGAAAACGATCCAAATTGTCAGCACCCCGTATTTCTCGTAGATGACGTGCCAGCGGTCGGATTAAAAATTTATTTAAAAATAATTAAAGGCCGGAACTGTCGCTGACACCTATCAGGAACTGTAGAACTCTTCGAGAACTATAGAATTTTATGGTAAAAATCAATTTTTTTGGAATTTGAGGTGCTCGCGGTCAGATTAAAAATTTGTTTAAAAATACTTAATGACCGGAACTATTGCTAAATCTTGTCAGGAACTGTAGAACTCTTCGAGAACTATAAAATATCATGTTTAAAATTAATTTTTTCGAAACATGAGGTGCTACGGATAGTTAGCACCTCATATTTTCAAAATTTATTGTTTTTAACTAAATCAACGGAACTATTTCTAAAACCTATCAGGAACTGTAGAACTATTGCGGGTGCAAATGGAACTGTTGATAAAACTTCCGATTTTTTAAAGTGAGGTGCCAACTTCACAGAAACTTCTTTCACCACCTTTATGAAAAATTTTTCTTTACGAAAACAAATGGATAATTTTATAAATCTAGCAGGTCAATTCATGTTTCGCAAAAGAAACAGGACTTTTTTGCCTTCTTACGAAGTAAAGTATCAATTTCTACCAGACAATATAGAAACTTTTAAAATCAGAATAGGTAACTCGTTATTCAGAGATCCTCTTATGATGAAAGAAGTGATAAAAAATTTTATGTGCAGGATTGCGTTATGTTTAAAAACATAGTTACACATCAAATCTGTATTACATAAGCGCAAGCATATTCCAAGACAAAGAATATGTATTTTTTGTTTAAATTTTGTTTATGTTAAGTTAGGCATAAGATCATATATTAAGCATAAAATCTGCTGATAACCGTTTCCATCGTTATTTATAACGATAAAAACGATTATCAGCGGATCTTATGTCTAACAACATTTATTTCAGATTATTAATATTTTATCATTAACATTAATAATTAATTCAATATACTGATGCTAATAAGCATCTTTATGTAAATAATGCTACTGAATCTTATATAAATCTACAAGGAATTTATTACTGAAAAGTATGCATTAAATATTATGATAATTTGCCTTATATAAACTATTCATTAGCATCATATTTAAAATATATATTTTATACTAATAAACCTCTTGTTTATGAGATTAAGATTAAGATTTTTAAGATGCAGCAGCATCATTTATATAAAGAATTATATAATGCTCATTAGTATTGATATATTAAATTGATTATCAATTTAATGATAAATTATTTGTTAATGTAACAAAATGAATATTGTAAGATTTGTTAATGGTGATTTCTGCCATTATTTAACTTACACTGAATGAAATTTATTAGCCGACTTGTAATTTAAATTTGCACACACATGCTAATTGCTGACTTTTGTCCTGTGCATAAACATTGTGTGCAAAAAATAATTTAAGTAATAAAATTCTAATATATAATGATTTTGATGGACTATGGTACGAGCTTCTTTCGTAAGAGAAAAGATTTCTCGTTTTCTTAATAAAATTTATTTCATAACCTGTATTGTCATCTCGACTTCTGTTTTAACGTTACTGCTACGGAAATCCGTCACAATTGTATTGCAACTTCGGGCGCTACAAAGTTCATTTTATTGTAAAAAAGATATGCGAGTGATTATAGGTGATGCACCGAAGTCAACGCAATTGTGAACGACCATGCGCGCCTGCTCGAATAGGCAACCCGACTTACTGATGTGTATGTTGCGGAAGCACCCTTGATACACATAACTTATGTAACAAGAGATTAATGAAGAAGCGTCTACCACATACATAAGTATCGCACAATCATTATAATATTCTAGGTGACCGTATAAAACAAAACTAGACGTGAGTTACCTTATTAGTATGCTATATCTTAGAAGCTATAACTTGAGAAATAAGATTCAAACGTAATATAAAACAATATTACCGGAATTTAATAAGTTTCGTTTTATTTTTTAGTATACAATAACTGACCATAACTGACCTAACCGACGTGGATGCTTCACATCGCAAAGTATGAGAGGGAGGAAAATACCTCCGCGGAAGAATTCCCGCGGTAAAATTCCGCAGATAGATGATGCCAAGCATCCAGATCTGTAAATTTGCAATTACACTATTCAATAAGAAATTACTTTTTTCCGAGTACAAGAACGAGGATAATCGTTTTCTATAATCGTTTTCTTTAGCCCCGGTCTTTCCTTATTGCGCGGGAAATTAAAACTTTATCTTGTGGAAACTGGCAGACATGCGAAAACAAATCTCTATTTCTTTTATTGTGCCGCTGAAATCCTGCGCGTTCCTTCCAGGGTAGCGTAAACAAAATGTCCCTTAAGGTGGAAACGTGAAAAGTGAAAAGTTTCACGTAAATTCGTTATCATGTAACTCAATGAAACGTGGAGACGTAATCTCGTCAATAACAAAGAAGTTATTTACGCGGAATGGAAAAGTAAAAAGTGAAATGTTTTACGTGATCGATTCCCAGAGGGAGAAATACGATCTAGAAATTAACTTCAACTTTAAATCCGCACAAACATTCGTAAAAAATGCGTTAATTACTTACAAAATGATATTGATCTCTCCGCAATCAAGAATACAATGAAGAGGCGATGTTAAATGGATTAATCCAGCTATCCTGCAAAGTTTTGAGAAAATCGATACAAACTCTCTAGCACAGCTCTGGAGTTTATCTATAGTATTAGGACCAGTTACTCTGCACGTGGATGCAATTCGGGTTTCAAACCTCAAATTATTTAAGAGTTTTCCTTAAATACATGTACCTCAATCAACGTAAGCGCATTTTAAGATAAAAATCTTATTGAGATCTTTAATCTGTATGTCTCGCGATAGCACGAAAGGGATTGCAAAGCTGATATACACATCTAAAGAAGGATTGCGGCCGGTCAGTTGCGAGTCATCCGAAAATCTGCGACGTCTCTTCTATTACGTTCTAAATCAAGTTTACAACACACTTGAATTGAGATTGATATTCGTACCGATAGACAGCCACTGCTATTACGTTAATTTCGCGAAGTTAATTTGTAGCGAACATTACTTCGTCTGGCCACAAAAGAATAATATTTTTCCGTGTACAGCCTTGTAAAAAACTCTGACGATATAGATGATACAGACAGAGTTAATTTAAAGTATGTTTGCGACAGACCCTCTCACCAAGGAAACTATTCCTGTTGCATTAAATTAAAATCTTTTCGCAGGCGGCGAGAATTTACAAACACGCAGTTCTGATCCCTTTTTGAATTGCAGACCTCCCTGAGTCTGCAACTCTTAACGATCAGTTTCGTTTCGTTATCGTTAAATTATCGTTCCTACATTGAACAGGTTTTTTTGTATAATATCTACACAACGACAATATAACAAAAAATATCATTAAACGTTACAGCCTGCAGGACTTTAAAACGCGTCTGGCGCTCTCCTATATAATAAACTTCGAATAAAAAATTTAAATATAAAACATCTTCTGCAGCGAGAATCTAATCCAATTACAAGTAAACTTTATCCTTGTTTGTTTATGCTATTATGCACAATAAAGGGATACGTATTTTTTTATACGTGCCCAATCGCATGTTTTAGGGGGATAAAACACCCCTTTGAAAAAATTTTTTTTATCTTTTATAGTTTCGGGGACATTCGGCCCTTTCTTTGTTAGAATAAAGATTGTACAGTTATGTGTGAAAAATTCACTTAATACACATGAAAGCGCTCAAGAAAGAAAGCAAGGAAGCTGCTCAACAGGTGAACTGGAAAATAGGTCGCGGAAGTTTCGTTAAAAGTTTCACGAAAGTTGTAAGAAAATAACACGGGAAGCAGACTGAATATTCAAGCATATTTCTCGAATGTGGATGTAATATCGGCAAAAATTTTTGACTCACATCTTAATTCAATGATTGAGGTTTTGCAGTGCGGTATTTTTTACGATAAAGTTTGAGACAGAATCTTTAGGAAAATAATCTTTATATCCGATGAGATATTTGAGAAGACTGATCAAGAGTTTCTTATTTTCGTTTCTGTTGCAAGTATGTGTAATCAAAATGTGTAATCAAAATGTGTAATCAATGAAAATCAATGAAAATATAAAAATTCCGTTACCATATTTAAATAATTATTAAGAATGTTATTCTCGATCTATATATTATTTCAATGTAAGATATGTAAATTAGCTTTTCGACGAAACAATAATTGGAATAAAATTTTATTCCGAACCGATGATCGGTCTTTCTCGCATTCGTTTAAAATAATCATACACGAACAGTCAAATATTTTCTCATCCGATCTTGAACCGCGTTGGAATGGAGGACGAGTTGGTGAACACATAGGGTAGAGAAAGTAAATAGATTTTGCGAGGTCAGGAACAATAGCCGAGACATAGGTTTGAAACAATTATAAACGGCTTGATGAGTCGACTCTTCGAGATTGGGACTTGTAAAGGAGAGAGAATTAGGCGGCCGCGCCGCGCCGCCGCGCGCCGTGACAAAAGGATCTCGAGCATACGGGAAATTAGATAAGGAGCACAGAGAGAGGTTCGGCCGCGCCGGTCGGATCCGCGAAATATTTTAACGACGATATAAATTCCATTTTCCTTTAATATTTTTTGTCTCTCCTCTTTGCATTTAATTTATTTCGGGTGTTCTTCCGATGGACCACCTCTCCGATTGGGATGGGGTTTTGTTACGATATCTAGAGATTATTTATCGATGTCCTATCTTCGGGTTTTCTATAGCTTTCTAGATTTTAACCTAACAATCATAAAAATGTCTCACATTGTATGGATTGAGAATAACATTAGAAAGAAGAAAATCAATTGTTATGTGGGTGGAAAAGTGTACATATGTGTAATTATTGTCAAGCAAATTCGGCAGAATGATTGATCAGTCAATCTTAGGAGTGCCTCGAAACACAGGCAATCTTAGGATTGACTTAAGGTCTATCCAGACAAACTTGCATAGCACATAAACATAATCATAAGGAAATTGATTGGTCCATAACATGTGCATAAGAAAATAGACCAATCCCTTTCTTATGATTATGCTATGCCCTATTGCAAGTTGTCTGGATAAACCTTAATCAATTCTGCCGACGAATGGCCAGCGTCTGGTCAAA